>JAOSBK010032913.1:0-10349 GCA_027568895.1 Erythroxylum shatona | reverse complement strand
AGATAGATTTGATGTATTTTTCCTCTTTCATGTAGCATGTTGTACTGGGTTTTTAGAATTGATGTATAGACAGTAAATGATGACAGATGTTTAAATTCCTGATTTTGATGAAATGAAATGAGGAAAAATTATGGTTTCAAAAAGTTCGTGATTTTATAATGATGTTTTCTTATGATGCCATGTGAAGTGAAATAGTGATCGTTCGTAGCTCGCCCTTATTATAGGATATGTACCGGAATGACCTGCGGGCGTTCCGGTGTGTACCCTGCGGTAAGGGGGCGCTACATTAGAGGCATAATATTATTACATTTTGCTATCTTCTTCTTATCATTGCCGAAACCATCCTACTTCCTCACTGTTCTTGAAATATTTTTGCATGCATATGAGGCAAAGCAGGCTTGATACATTGAGGTGGCATTTAAGTTGAACAAGTAAGTGAAGTACTGATCTATTGTCGCATATGTTAGCATAAATTGTGATGACTAATTAAGGATAGATTGAATGTGGTATTGGTGTTGAAATTTTGCTAGAAAATGAAAAATGAAAAGGATACCTTCTATTCTATTTTTGGATGCATGATAACAATTGTTTATGGGATGTTGTATGCATGATTTAAGTTATGATTTGAAGTATAATTGATGATGAATTCATGCTAAAGATAGGTATTACTGAAGTGTTTTCAAATATGGAAAAGTTAGGACTACAAGTATGATGGTATAAAGTGAATGGTAATGAAACAGATGAGCAGATTTTTGTGAGATTTAATGTAACCAATACGGAAATTAAATTAACCTAAAATGAAGTAACCTTAAAGGAAATGAAATTTGGAAAATTTCAGGTGTTAGTGATGTCTATAAGCTTGTAAAATTCGTAAAGTATTGAAGTTATTAAAGTTACACTCATTAGTGATATTGATGACAAATTTTGGAATTTTAATTTTAGCCTTGTGTTCATGTCGAACCAGCTGAGAAAATTCACTCTAAATTGGTATATTTGTACTTAATTAAGGCTAGGAATGAGCCTAGATTGTTGCTTGATTAATTAGTTAAGAGCTTGATAAGTTTATGTAGTTAATTGATGTCAAAACCTAAAGAATGGACTTTTTGATGTGGTTGTGCTCAAAGCTAGAAATTATGATTTGTTAAAGGAATAAATGAGTTCTTTTAATGAAAACATGATCTTAAGGACATGAGTAATGTGTATAAGGTATGGATGAATGAGCATTAAAGAACATGGGGCAATTATGAATGAGAATTGGGTAAATGTATGAATATATATTACTAGAAAAGTTTGGTTAATGTATAGATCTAGCATGCTGAAATTCCAAATTTAAAGTAACAATTGTGTGTGTTATAAGAGGCTTTTTGATCATGAAAATGTTCAAGGATAAATGTAATGTATGGTTATGAATTTGGAGAAAATCAAGCTAACTGAAAGGTATAAACTTGATTGCAAAATGGTAGTATACAAGATATAATGTTTGAATGGTCTTAAGGTGTATAAGAACACATTGAATAGTGAAGATCTATGCATAAGAATACATACCCGAAAAGTTAATTGAGCATACATTGAAACATGAAACATATATATGTGCACAATTGTATATTCATATGATTAAGCAAATTAGTGATTTGTGAACTATGTGTGTATGTATTGCATGATGATAGATCCACAAGGTGATCGTCAACATCCAGACATTGCCAAAACATTGAGGCAATAGCTTTTCTAGAGCATACTGTGAGTCAACTTAGATGTGTAAACTCATTTATATATGCTTCTGTATGAATTGCATGTTTAGTATAGAACATGTGTACAACTAATTGATAGATGTAAGGAGTTTGATATATGTGGCATGAGTACATAGAGATGAAAGGAAATGAAAACATATCATATGAAATGATGCATCTCATCACATTGAAATCCATGATCCGGTAAAGGAATTTTGACCAAAGTGATAGATGTGTAAAAAAAATGCTTTAAGCTTAGGATTATGAAAAAAGAGGCTCAAGATTTTGAAAAAGAGCCTTAGGCTTAGATAACATAGACTCGATATTCACAATAGATATGGGCCAGAAATGATCGCGATATCCACATCGAATATAGGACAGTAAATTGGTTGATAGGCATTTGGCCATAACAAAACAAAACAAGAATGGAAACACATGTACATTTGCATATACATCCCTACATGTATCAAATGATTGAATTTAAATGGATTATTGAATTGTTTTGAAATAGTGAATTACAGTTGAAGTTAATAGAGGATGTATTGTGATATGCAATGCTAGCTTACATGATATGCTTATGGAAGTATGATAAACTTTAATATACTTGTTTTTGTACTTGAGTGAATACATCGATGATAGTTCACTCACTGAGTTCGCAAACTCATCAAAATTGCAACGTTATTTTTCAGGTTCAAAGGAGTTGTAGCTACTAAGGTGATATAGTAGAAGTCTAGCAGTTTCATTTTAGGAACAAGAATGGCTCAAAGGTCTAATCAGTTAAATATGAGGAGTCTAGTTAGAGTCTTGTGTATTAACATTCCATTTCATATTATATATTTGATACTGAGATTAAACTAAAAAAATGTTGAGTAATGTATATGCAGATTCTAAATTGTAATGGCATATGTGAATTTTATGTTGGTGAATAAAATGAGAAGAAATGAACATTAAGAATGCTTATGATATGTTTAATGTACATGATATGTTTGATGCCTTTAATGAGTTAGTTTGATTGTCCTAATGTACCATTTTCATAGAGTATGTTTTTAAATACCCTATGATATGTTCGGGCTTATGCTCTGTGGGAGTGGTATGTTACATTATGGAATCAAAAAGACTTATGATAATTTGAGTGAGCATTTCTTTTGGCTATATATAAGGAGAGATGTACTGGGAGTGTGTGAAAGATTTGTTACTTATAGGCAAGCTAAATCTAGAGTGCAATCTTATAAATTATACTCACCTTTACCTATACCTATTGAAACATAGTTAAAGCTCTTAATGGATTTTATTTTAGGTTTATATAGGTCAATTAAAGATAAGGATCCAATCTTTGTAGTGGTGGATATGTTTCTTGAAATGGTGCATTTCGTTGCATGTCATAAAACCAATGATGCATCCTACATTGTTGAATTCTTTCTCGAAGAGATTATTAGATTTCGTAAAGTTTCTAAAATCATTATTTTAGATAGGGATGTAAAGTTCTAAAGTTATTTTTGAAAGAATTTATAGAAAAATTTAGAACTAAATCAATATTTTCTTCAAATTGTTATCCATAAAATATCCCAAAACTAAGGTGATTAATAGGAGTTTAGTTGCTTTATTAAGTGTAATTATTAGTAAGAAAATTAAAACTTGGGAATAGACTTTACCTTTCTTTAATTTTCTTATAATAAGATTATCCAAAGTGCAACTTATTATTCATCATTTAAGATTGTTTACAAATTTAACCCGTTGTCTCCTTTGGATCTTATGCCTATGCCTTTTTGTGAAAGAGCTAGCTTGGATGGTAACGAGAAAGTTGAATTAATGAAAAACCTTCATAAACAAACATTAAGAAGATGACCTAACAGTATATTAAGAAATTTAAAAAAAGGGAGGAGAGAAGTAATATTTGAACTTGGAGATTAGGTTTGGGTACAGTTAATGAAAGGAATGTTTCCGAACACTCGCAAGTCCAAGATACATCCAAAAGGAGATGGATCTTGTCAAATTATGGAAAAAGTCATCAATATCACTTACAACATCACCTTGTTGGGTGAGTGTGGTGTTCATACTACTTTTAATGTTATTGAATAAAGCAAAGAAGGCAAAAGAAACTCTTGATAATCTTATAGTAGATCTTTATACTAGGAGATAATATTTGCTACTTTAAGAGAATAATGTTAAGTCTATAGTGTTGATTCAAGTAAAGGAGAAATTTAAGGAGGAAGGTTACATTATATAACTAGCACCAATCATAGGAAACAATGGGCGCCACTATTGTACCTAAATTTTGAAGTTTAAGAAACATAATGGTAAAAAGAAAGTTGAATTAATAAAAAAAGATTCATAAGCAAACATTAAGAAGATAACCTGACAATATATTAAGAAAGTTAAAAAAGGAAGTAGAGAAGAAATATTTGAAATTGGAGATTAGGTTTGGGTATACTTAATGAAAGATAGGTTTCTAAACATGCATAAGTCTAAGATACATCCAAAAGGAGATGGATCATATCAAGTTATGGAAAGAGTTAATAATATTGCTTACAAGATTAACTTGTTACGTGAGTGTGGCATTTATACTACCTTTATTGTTGATTAAATTAGAGAATACAAAAGAAACTATTGCTAATATTTAGTAAATCTTTTATGCTAGGAGTGAAGCTTTGCTACTTTAAGAGAATAATGTCAAGCCTTTAGTGTTGATTTAAGTGAAAGAGCATGTAACCAGTACCAAACATAAAAAATGATGGGCACCAGTCTTGTACCGGACTTTTAAAGCTTAAGAAATATAATGCAACTGACATAAAAGTTATACTAGTGTCAATTACTAGTCATGTGTTGATTTTATATAAAGGAGAAATAGAAGTAAACTAACATTGGAGTTATACTATAACAAAACTAGACTCATCCATAAAAAGCACCCATAAATATCTATACAAAATTAACACTAGTGTGCTTTTTGGGTAGGTATCAAATTTATAGTTTTAGTTATTTAGGATTTCGAAATTTTAAGATGTTATACTATTTAGACTCTAGTTCTTTGATTTTTATGTTACTATAATTATATGCATATAAAAGGCTATCTTACATATGAAAATAGATATTTCATCATTATTATTAATTAATCAAAACCTTTGGAGAGATTTTCTTTAATCACTTCAGAATAACTCTTATTTTAGGTTTTTTTGAAAACTTATGATCTTATCTGGTTTGTTAGTAGTGATCTAACCCTTATAATTCCCAATACTTTCTTTTTTATGATTTTGGTGATTTATATCATTATTTATGTTTTCATATTTGTATTCTTAAATCAAACTTGTTTCAATAAAATGATCCTTGGTTCTATTCATACTAGTACCAAACCTCATTACTCCTATAAGCAAGGGTCGTATCATTAGTGATACACCATAGTCTCCAATATAGGGGTGACCTAAACCATGTACTAATTTAAAAAGTTACAATAAGATCTAAGATATCCAATAACATCCTAGTCTAGACCAAATCTTAGTTCACAATTTCAAAATAAGATCCACTATCTTTAACCACAAGCATGTTCAAAGTTGATTCCAACTTCTCAAAGATATAGAAGGAAATATAGTCTCAAACACGGGCATTTCCTAGACCATGCTTGATGGCCTTAAAATATTCGTAGCTAACATGGAATGACCTATAGTCATAGTTTAGAATATAACTAACTGAAACCTTAAAGTTTTATCTAAGTGTTAAGACCCTAATTTTGTGTTTTAGTATTTAACTGATGTTTATTTTAGTTGTGTTTTAGTATTTAAATGATTTTTCTTCAAAGAAAATTTTGAACTTATCAAGTTAATTTCTTGTGTCATTTAAAACATCTTATAATCTTGATTCTATTTCTTTATAAAGGCAAGTTACGATTCTTCTTATACCTATAGTTTATGATTTTTGGATAATCATTGGCTTGAGATTCTATCTTTTAGTCTAGTTTTAGCTTATTTTAGACTTGATTACAGATCAAATGTTTTAAGTTCCAAGGTCTCATCCTTGGAGTTTGTAGTAGTTTGGTATCAAGGCTTTGTTTATAAAATTATGTTACATTTATCTTTATTTGCTTTTGCTTCTTATTCTTGTATCCTATTCTTGTTCTTGTTTCTTAATTCCTTATTTAATTTGTAATTATGTTCTTTATTATTCTTTTATTCTTTTATTCCTTATTTATTTATTCATCCAATTTTCCTCCCATCTTCTTTTTCTTTAATGTCGTAGAATCTATAAGAAAGTGAATAAATAACATTCCTACGAAGAAAAGGGAGAATAGAAAATGAAAACAATCGATTAACAATTATTAGGAATATTCCCCCAGTATACTTTCCTATCCTATCTTAGAAAATTTTGATTTTATTATAGTAACAACTGTAAATCATACTAAAAAATATTCATACTTTTTTTGAAATTCGAAATATTATCTAAGTAAGACTTCGATTATACTTCATACCTCAAATGTAATTATTTGTTATCTTAAAATTTTTTTATTTTGTTTTTGTTGTTAGCTTCTTACTTGTCAATGGTATATTAAGGTTTGAGATTGATTGAATATTATAGTTTATACCTTATTTTGTTTTGGTTAGTTTAATAATGAAAAAAGGTAAAATAAGTGGTTAAATGCAAAAATATATGAACAACATTAATAGAGAAAAGTAAAAAGAAAATTACAATGACTTGAGTGACATCAAATGAGAGAAACACGAGATTGAGTGTCATGAGTTTATTACTAACTTTCCTTTAAAGGTTAAAAACATGTTTGAATAGGGCAAAATTAAAGGGGAAAGGAAGGATGATATGTTAAAGTTTCAAGGTATGTAATGACAGTTCAAATGCATAAATATGATGTTTGGCAATATTAGAGATTGATTAGATTTGTAAGATATTATACTAGCAAATTTGTAAAAGGAACAATCACCATAAATTTCTAAGGCATGTCAATAACAAAGGCAAGTTCTCTAAAATGATTTTAATAATGATGAAGAGGAAGTTGACTTATATAATGATTGCCATCCTCTAAAAAATAACATATTCAGATTTGCACAATAAGGTGATTGGCAAGATAGAGGCTATAGGAGGGAGCCTAGGTGAGATGGCAATTTTAAGAATATTAAAAGGAATCTTCATTCATTCTAAGGAAGAAATCAACTTAAGGCCTATTTAGATTAAGAAAATAAGCTAAAGTTGATTTTTTACTACCTCTATTACACCAAAGAGAAAAAGGTGAAATTATTATTAAGTTTATTAAATATACTATTATTTGGTAAGATCAACTTAAGATAAATAGATGAGAGGCCTATTGATAACTAGAAGGATATGTAAGTGATTAAGAGGAAATGTTTTATACCTAATCACTACCATAATGATTTTTTTCTAGAAATTATAACCCTCACTGAAGGGTCAAAAAACATTAAGGAATACCATAAGGAGTTAGGGATTGCCATAATTCAAGCTAATATATAGTAGAATAGAGAGCTTAATATAGCTAGTTTCTAAATGGTTTAAATCATAATATTACTGATCTGGTAGAATAAGAACATTATATCAAGTTAGAATATATAGTTTATTAGGCTATAAATATGGAAACGTTA
This sequence comes from Erythroxylum shatona, assembly GCA_027568895.1. Lineage (NCBI taxonomy): Eukaryota > Viridiplantae > Streptophyta > Magnoliopsida > Malpighiales > Erythroxylaceae > Erythroxylum > Erythroxylum shatona. Next base: position 3,028 of record JAOSBK010032913.1, on the reverse strand, counting down.
CTAAACAGAAAGGGTAATCACTTATAAAAGAATTATGATTAATCCTCATGGAAATCAAGTTAGAAAAAGGATGACAAGGATATTTCTAAAGCTACAATTAGTCTACCTAAAGAATAAGGGAAGTGCCTAGTAAGGTGGAAGGTATATGTAAAACCTTAAATCGTTCTTGTGATATTAAATGCATTTTTTATAAGAATAAGGCATATAGCTTCCCAATGTCCTAATAAAAAGGGCAATGATTATGAGAGATGACGCAGAGATTGAGACTAAAGGTAAAAGTGATGAGGATTTCATAACAATATCAAAAGTTTATAACATAATGGTGATAGTGGATGGGGAGGCACTTGTGATTAGGCATACTCTACATACACAAATTAAAGAAAATTATGTTATTAAGCAACGAGAGAGTATCATTCATATAAGATGCCACATCAATAACAAGGTATGTAGCATAATTGTTTATAGAGGTAGTTGCATGAATGTAGCCAACACTATCTTAGCTGTAAAGTTAAGCTTGCCTACTATGAAACATCCTCAACTATATAAGTTTTAATAAATACGGTGGGGTGAGAGTCAAAAAATAAGTGTTAGTTTCATATCTTTTAGGAAGACCTTAAAATCTGATATAAGGGTTATAAAATATAGATTTAAAAATATATATTCTTTTCTTATGAATAATAAACTCATTCTCTTGTACCATTAACAACTAAACAAGTATATAAGGATCATCTCAAGCTAGGAGTTTGGAGTGGTAAAATAGAGAGTGAATAGAAAAATGAGGATTAGAGACTAAAAAATAGAAAACAAAAAAAAGAAACATTTTATGGAAAAGAAGAAAAAAGTGATGAGGGAGAAGTAAAGAAAAAAGTGAGCTTTTATGCTAAAGAGAGTGTTATAACTAGCCTATGATTATACTATTGTATAAAGAGGCTTGTTTTTATACCAATAATATTGATATTTTCTTACCTAGTGTTTCTGTTTCTTCTTTGTAAGATTCCTAAGATGTATTATTTGGCGATGTTCTTAGCATTTTACCATTAATAAGGAGAACTAATTATCAAATTGATTTCATACCAAGTGATACAATTCTTAATTTGGGAGATTATATTAGGAGTTACAATTCTTAATCTACTAGATTATATAAGTAATTCAGAGGAGACCAAGGAGCTTCAAAGATAAGTTGAGAAGTTTTTTTCAAATGGGTATGTTAGAGAGAATAAGAGCCTACATGTTGTTTTAGTCTTGCTTGCTCATAAGAACGATGGGTCATGGAGAAGGTGTGTTGACTATTGAGTTATTAATAAAATAATGATAAAATATCAACATCACATTCCTAGATTAAAAGTTATGCTCAATAAGTTATATGGTTCTTGTATGTTCTTAAATTTTGATTTGAAAACTAGATGTCCTCAAATAACATGAAAGAAGATGATGAGAGAAAGACAAACCTTAAAACAAAATATGGCTTATCTAAGGGATTAGTGATGTCTTTTGGATTAGCTAATACACCTAGTAGTTTTATAACGATAATGAACCATGTTTTGCATTCTTTTATTGAAAATTTTATGATTTTCTATTTTTATGATATTATTATCTACAATAAGACTTTATAGGGGCATACTAAACATGTAAGAACTGTTTTAGAAGTTTAAAGAAAAGAAAATTTGTATGTTAATATAAGAAAGTGTTACTTTTATATGAGTAAAGTAGTTTTTCTTGGATTTATTGTGAGTGCAAAAGGGATAAAGGTGGATAAGATAAAGATTGAGGCCATTCAAGAGTAGCCTACCCCTAATCTATAACTTATGTGAGAATTTTTTATAGTTTAGCTGGCTTTATAGGAGATTTATGAAGAATTTTAATAAACTAGCTACAACATTCACTAAAGTTTTCAAAAAGTATGTTAGATTTTAATGGAGTGACAAATAAGAGCATGCCTTTAATTTGATTAAAGAAAGTTTATGTCATTTTTCTTAATTAGTTCTTCCTAACTTTTCTAAAAATTTTGAGAATAATGGTAAAATATCAATATCACATTCCTAGATTAAAAGCTATGCTTGATAAATTATATGGTTCTTGTATGTTCTTAAATTTTGATTTGAAAAGTAGATATCCTCAAATAACATGAAAGAAGATGATGAGAGAAAGATAAGCTTCAAAACAAAATATGGTCTATATGAGGGATTAGTGATGTCTTAACTAATACACCTAGTAGTTTTATAGGGATAATGAACCATGTTTTGCATTCTTTTATTGAAATTTTTATGATTTTCTATTTTCATGATATTATTATCTATAATAAGACTTTATAGGGGCATATTGAACATGCAAGAACTGTTTTAGAAGTTTAAAGGCAAGAAACTTTGTATGCTAATATGAGAAAGTTTTCCTTTTATATGAGTAAAGTTGTCTTTCTAGGATTTATTGTGAGTGCAAAAGGGATAAAGGTGAATAAGATAAAGATTGAGGCCATTCAAGAGCAACCTACCTTTAATCTATAACCTATGTGAGAAGCTTTTACAGTTTAGCTGCTTTTATAGGAGATTTACGTAGGATTTTAATACATTAGCTACAACATTCACTAAATTTTTCAAAAAGTATGTTAGATTTTAGTGGAGTGACAAACAAGAGCATGCCTTTAATTTGATTAAAGAAAGGTTATGTTATTTTTCTTAATTAGTTCTCCAAAATTTTCTAAAAATTTTGAGAATGATTATTGAAGCATTAGGGAAGTATTGGTGTTGTTTTGATGCAGAAAGATTAACCAATTTCCTACTATAGTGAGAAACTCAATAAAGCTACTTTTAATTACCAAAGTTATAACAAGGAATTGTATGCATTAGTGAGGACTTTGAAGACATGGAAATATTATTTATGTATAAAGTGTTGGGACCCGTTTCCGGAACCCAACTCATAACGAACGAATCACAGCTTAACTAAAGTCGCTTCTTTTTTTTTTTTCAATTACTCAACATTCAGGGTAGTTTCAAATTTCCAATTTGAAATTCGTCAATTCCTCAATTTATTT
>JAOSBK010032912.1:0-10349 GCA_027568895.1 Erythroxylum shatona | reverse complement strand
TACACTTATATTTTGTTCTTAGTGGAATCTACCTTATTTAGTATAGTTGATACTAAGTTAGTGAACCCAAGTTCTTGAACATAAGATATGTTTGAGAAAAGTTCTCAAAAGTTAGATAGAAAAATTATATGTTCATTATGCAATTTTGCTATAATTTTTATTGAGGTTATGGCGACAAAGTTATAAATATATTTATATGTCAAAATCATATAAATGACAAAATGTATTGACATTTTGAGTTGACTAATGTCTCATAAACTTTAATGACAATATGTTAGATATATGTCAACAATATGATAACAATATGCAAATGATTGCATGGAGTATAACTAAAAGGTATAGTACCTTGATGAAATTATTCCACTTAATTTAGCCTACTAAAACCATGATTGTGGACTACAATTAAAGACTTAGTAACAGTATGATAATAGTTGTCATTAAAAGAAAACGATTACATGACTTTTCTTGCCTATATGTGATATGATAGAGATCATATGTATTTCTAATTCATGTTTATGAGTATTTGATATTGAATTTAGATTCAACATTGTTGTAATGTTTAATGCATGGCTAGAAATATATTTTTAAGTTAAAGTAGTTGATCCAAGTTTATACAAATAGTTTGTGTATGTATTGGATCATAGAAGACTTATGCTTAACATAAATGGCAAGAATAAAAAGTTGGATAACTAAGACAATCCTTTTATGTCATGTTGGTTAAATCAACAAAACGAGAATCATAAAGTTACATATAAGGATATGTGTATCCTTGTAATTATGAATCATATAAAACTTGTCAAGTTGAAGAATAACCAAATCAACCTTTGGTGAAAGGATGATGATGGTATTGAATGATTAAATCTTATACATGTGATGTATTGGATGGAATAACAATTCATAAAAGGATAATATCATATTTCATTTTATTAGTAATGAATTTATGTGATATAGTCATTTATATTAAATAAAATAATGATTTAAAATTTTGAAAAGTTCAAATTGTTTGAATCTAAACAGAAATTAAACATTGAGAATGCTAAAGCACTTCAATGAGATTGTTGTGGTAATTTTTAAATTTTTGGTTATCTATAGGGAATGAGATTCTTTGGTGAATTCCTTCACAACTAAATTCATAAGTGTATGGATCTATGTAAGGAGTAAAATACAATATGAGATATTATATAATGCAATATTATTTCTTCTATAGTTATGCCTAGTACATTAACTTACCTTCTATATATTTCCAATTAAATCAATTAGCAAGATTTCATAATAGATATGAAACACTAAGTCTTTAAAAGAACCAAAGTTAATGATACAAGGATGCGATGCTTGGTTAAAGCATATATTATCCATTAAGGTTAGAATTGAAATGGGTAATAAAAGGTTATGAGATATCCAAAAGGTTAGATATAATCTTACAGATTCATTGAACAAACTATTTGATTCAATGTATATTTATAGGAGAATGGTTCTCAAGATAAGTAGTGGGAGTAAGAAGGAATTTGAAAGGTTAAAATCTCATAACATTACATCTAATTGGAACTAATTCCTTTAATGATACATTTAATGTATAGTTAAAATGCTACAAGACATTGAAAGATTCACTTTCAAGATGAATTTAAAGAGTTTATTTTGGAGATGATTATGAATTTTTCACGTCTATAAAAAGGTTAGTGGGAATATAATTGTCCTTTTTAGTGGGACTAAGTGGAGACATATTGCTCACAAAGAACAAAAGTTCTAACTTTCAATTATCGAACATATAATTTTCCATGAACAACTCTTATTGGATATGAAAAGGTAACAACTTAATTATGGGAATTAGATCTATAGAGATAGATTAGACATTATTTACCTATTCTAAGTTCAAATGCATAGATAATGTACTAAAGTTGTTTAGTATTTAAGATATTAGATACTTGTGAAATATTAAAGATATTCATTACTCTATGTGTGAGTTGATATTTGAGTTCAAGATGATAAGGATATAACTTTAGAAATAAATCCTAATTAAGGTTTATTTACTTATAACATTATCATTTAGGATTGGAAAAGTTTCAATGTAGCAATTGGTTCCTAATTGAGCCATAATACATTTTTCATTTAGTGGAAACGATTAATCGGATCAACAAGTTCTTTCGTGAACTTGATATAGATTTTTTTGCATTGTTCAAGATAGTAATATACTGTAGAACATTAGAGCCATTGGGAATGCATAAGGATCTAATGTCTCTTTAAAGATCCAAGAATGTGTTTAGGCAAATTTTCTTAATTATGATGATAATTAAGATGGGAGTTGTAAGATTTAACCAAGTGCTTACTAAAGAGAATCTTATAGAATTCTTTCATTAAGCCATTGCCCCAGAAGTAGAATAATCATCATATGGTGACATGGTATGAGATACTTAAATGATTGGCTTAGTGAAAGTGGGAGATTGTTGATTTATGCCCTACAATCAATCGTTTTGGTTGCAGTTTAGTTATAAATTATTTAAAGGCATTCTTTATCTTGTATATGTTTAGATGTATATGATAAAGTCCATAGGATAATTATACATTGGAAATGAAATTATAATGAGATTATAATTATCATTATTGGAAGGACAGAATGAGGCTCTTTATAAAATCCACACATATTGATCTTTAGGATATCATTGAAAATGGTCCATATACACCAAATGGTCAGGTGATCAGAAAGCTCAGTTTCAGTTAAACTCAAAGGCCAAGTTCTTTTTAAGTTGTGCTATAAGCAGAAGTGAATATGGTAAGGTTCATGGATGTGAATCTGCAAAGGAAATGTGGGACACATTAGCCATTTCACATGAAGGCACAAATTAGGTGAAAGAGTCCAAGATTAGTATTCTTGTTCATTAGTATGAGCTGTTCAAGATGAAAGATGATGAGACTATTAATCAGATGTTTGTACGATTCCAAACAATTATTAATGGACTTAAAGCTCTTGGGAGAATCTATGATAGTCAAGATCATGTTAGAAAGATTTTTAGGAGTCTTCCAAAAAGATGGAGACCCAAAGTAATGGCAATATAAGAGGCCAAGGATTTAAGTAAGCTGAAGCTAGATGAATTGCTTGGTTCACTAGAAATACATGAAATAGAGCTTGATGCAGAAGATAAACCTAGAAAAGATAAATCTATTGCATTAAAGGCTGGTCAAAAAAATAGAAACACATCTTCAAAAGCATTAAAGATTGAAGAAATCAAGAATGATGATGCTAGTGAGTCTGATCAAGATTCAAGTGAAGATGATGATGAACTATCCTTCATTTCAAGAAAGATTAGTAGGATGTGGAAAGAGAAATCAAAGGGAAATAAAGACTTCTCTTTTAAGAAGAATAGAAAAGACAATTCAAAGAATGAGAAAAGTTCTATCATCTGCTATGAGTGCAATAAACCAAGACATTACAAGTCTGAATGCCCGTTGTTAAAAAAAATAGAAGAAAAGTAAAGAAGAAAAAAAAGAGCATGATGGCAACATGGGAAGATCTGGATTCTTCTGAATCCAAATCTGACTTAGAAACATCAAAACAAGAAAATATATGCTTGGTAGCTGAAAAGGAATGCAATGATGAGGTAATTTCTAACTTTGATGATCTTCAGAATGCAAAATTAGAATTTTTAGAAGATTCACATGCTATCTTAAAACAATATAGGATATTGAAAAAGAAATTTGCTAAAGATTTTAAGAACACAGAACTTGTAGAAAAAGAAAACATCTACCTTAAGAAATAAGTAGACGATATGTACAAGAAAGTAACTATAGGTAGATCTGTGGAAATTAATCAACTAAAACAAAGGATTAACAGTCTCTCAGCAGATTTATCAACATTTACTGAAAGTAAAAAAAGGATGAATGATATGATTGGAAGATATAGGCATCCAAATGATACAAGTGGTTTAGGTTTTAATAATAGTAATGTTTGTCATAATAAGAGTTTTGTTCCTAACAGAAAGAAAAACAAACAATTTTTTTATTACTCGATGAAAAAATATAAGGCTAACCTCAAAGGACTCAAGAAAATATGGGTACCTAAGAAGGATATAATATATACTACAAATCTCCTTTCTTGGAAAAAGCGACCAGCATCAATGATATTTGGACAGTGGTTGCTCGTGACATATGACGGGAAGAAGGTCTATGTTCCTAGACCTCCAATGTAAACAAGGAGGAGTAGTAACTTTTGGAGACAACCAGGAGGGCAAAATAGTTGGAATTGAAAATTTTGTAAAGATTCTTTTTTGACTATTGATAATGTTCTGCTAATTGAAGGCTTAAAGCATAATCTAATTAGTGTAGGTCAATTATATGATTCTGATTTTGAAGTATCCTTTAATCAAAAACTCTTGTGTAGTCAAAAACAAGGACAGTTCCATATTCTTTTCTGCCAAGAGACGAAATACTCTTTATAAAATTAACTTAGACAATTTGAAAAGTCAAAATATTTCATGTCTTATATCAACAGATGAGGAAAAACTGATTTGGCACAAAAAGCTAGGTCATGTTAGTTTTAAACATATTTCTTTTGTGAGAGTTGTCAAAAAGAAAAATAAATTAAAACATCTTTTTCGTCTAAAAATATTGTAACTTCTTCTAGATCTCTAGAGCTATTACATATAGATTTGTTTGGTCCAATCAAAACACTAAGTCTAGGTGGAAAGAAGTATGGTCTCGTAATTGTTGGTGACTTCACTAGATTTTGTTGGGTATTGTTTTTATCACTTAAAGATGAATCTTATAAAAATGAATCTCTTAAGTGTTTTAAAGGTTTATCCAAAAGGTTACAAAATGAAAAAGGAATTTCTATTACTGGAATTAGGAGTGATCATGGTGGAGAATTTGAAAATGAATAATTCAAAATGTTTTGTGAAGAGAATGGAATTTTCCATAATTTCTCTACTCCTAGAACTCCTCAACAAATTGGAGTTCTAGAGAGAAAGAATAGGACAATTTAGGAAATGGCAAGGACTATGCTATGTGAAATGAATCTTCCTAAGTACTTCTGGGCTGAAGCTGTAAATACAACTTATTATATTCAAAATAGAGTATTTTTGCGACCTATTTTAAATAAAACTCCATATGAATTATGGAAAGGAAGAAAGTCAAATATATCTTACTTTCATCCTTTTGGTTGCAAATGCACTATATTGAATACAAAATAAAAGTTGGATAAATTTGATTCTAAGATCAATTCAAGAATTTTTCTAGGATATTCAATTACTTTTAAAGCTTATAGAGTTTATAATCTTGCTTCTAAATCTGTTGAAGAGTATGATGATTCTCATCTAGATAGAAGAGATGATTCGGATGATGAAACTTTATCTGCTCCTTTAGTTAATAATCTAAACACTTTACGACTAGACGATGCACCTAATAAGGTAGAAGATATATCTAAAAACTTTAGTCTAAGAAAAGACTGGAAGTATAAATCTTCTCACTTAGAAAACTTGATTATAGGAGAAATATCAGAAGGAGTGAGAACTAGGTCTAAATTTAGAAGAGAGGCAAATATAGCTTTTGTTTTTGAATTAGAACCTCAGAAAATTGTTGAAGCTTTTCAAGATGAAGCTTGGATTTTAGCTATGCAAGAGGAGTTAAATCAATTTACTAGGAATAAAGTTTGATCTCTAGTTCCTAAAACATCCAATAAATCTATCATAGGAATTAGATGGGTATTCAAAAATAAACTAGATGAATCAGGAAAAGTAAACTGTAACAAAGCTAGATTAGTAGCTCAAGGCTATAATCAACAAGAAGGAATATACTATAATGAAACATATGCTCCTGTAGCTAGACTAGAAGCTATTAGGATTTTGCTTGCATATGCTATTTTTCATAATATAAAACTGTTTCAAGTGGATGTGAAAATTGCTTTTTAAAGAGGTTTTATAGATGAAGAAGTTTATGTAAAACAACTTCCTTGTTTTGAAGATACTGATAAACCAGAATATGTCTATAGACTTCATAAAACTTTGTATGGATTAAAACAAGCACCTCATGCTTGGTACGGTCGTTTGAGTTCATTTTTGATTAAAAATGACTTTATTAGCGATCAAGTAGATAAGACTTTATTTAGAAAAATATTAAAAATGATTTTATAGTTGTACAAATATATGTGGATGATATCAATTTTGGTACAACTTCTAAGAAATTATGTTCAAGTTTTGAAAATCTTATGAAAAGTGAATTTGAAATGAGTATGATGGGTGAATTGAAATTCTTTCTTAGTTTACAAATTAAACAAAATGAAGAAAAGATTTTTATTGATCAATAAAAATATATCAAATAACTTTTAGTCAAATATAAAATGGAGAATGTCAAACCAATGTCAACTCCTATGCATCCTTCAGACTTCTTACCTAAGGATGCAACTGGTAAGAAGATTGATCAAACTCTTTTTAGAGGAATTATTGATTCTTTGCTTTACCTAACTGCAAGCAGACCTGATATACTATTTAGTGTTTGTTTGTGTGTAAGATTTCAAGCAGATCCTAGAGAATCTCATTATATTGATGTCAAAAGAATAATGAGATACTTGGCAGGTTCTATTGATCTTTGCTTAATGTATGAGAAAGGTAAATATTTCAGGTTAGTTGGCTATTGTGATACTGATTATGTTGGAGATAGAATTGATAGGAAGAGTACAAGTGGTGGTTGTCACTTTCTTGGTTATAATCTAATTTCTTAGTCAAGCAAGAGGCAAAGTTCAATCGCTCTATCTACTATAGAAGCTGATTATATGTCAGCTGCAAGTTGTTGCTCATAGACGTTATGGATTAAGTATCAGTTAGAAGATTCCAATCTTCTGTGACAACATAAGTGCTATTAATCTCTCAAAGAATCCAATACAACACTCAAGGGCAAAGCATAATGAAGTTAGACATCATTTTATAAGAGACTATATATAGAGAGGGATCATTAGTCTACAATTTGTTGAGACAAATCAACAATGGGCAGATATCTTCACTAAACCCTTAAGTGAAGATAGATTCAAGGAAATCAGACAAAACTTGAATATAGTAATGTTAAATGACCATTCGTCTGACATTTCATGACCTAGACGATTCGACCAGAAGAAGCTAAAAATTCATAAGTTTTCAAGTAAAATAGTAACTGTAAGTTACAAACGGTAAAATTTTCAAGAGTATGTGTATAAGAAGGAAATCTTCTCAATATTCTAAAACACCTTACACTCTAGAATTTTCTTGAAAAACCTTAAAACCGACTTGTTTAGTGCTCTCAACAAAGACAATTCAACAATCTGTTCTAAACTTCAAGTTCTTCTCATTTCATATCTTTAGCTTTTTATACTAACCTTGCTTCTCTAAGCGAAATACATTTTTGTGTTTAGTGTTTATTTTTTATAGATAAAAAATGTCAAAATCTCTTATCTATGGGAGACACGTCGATTCCACTTCCTTGAAGAAAAATCAGATAGACATCGAACCAAAAATTGAAGCAATTGGCTGGAAAAATTTCTTCAACATCTGTGAGACAGTATATTTGAATGAAATATATGAGTTTTGGAAGAATGCAAAAGTGGTGGACAACACCTTAGTATTGATGGTAGAAGGGTTGTCAGTTATAGTCACACAAGATTCTATCGAGAAGGCTATTGGGTGTCCAAGTATTGGAGCAAAACTGTTTAACAATACAAAATGGATCGCTCAAGGTCATATAGATAAAGTCACATCAGTCGATAACTATATTGATGCAGTAATCTAGGAGTCAAGAGGTCTTCAACCCTCGTTTCGAAGGCTAGGGTTCTTCATTCACTTCTTATCCACTGTATTCTACTAAGAGTAGGCTAAAAGGACCTGGTGACAATGAATGATGAACATTGTTTATTTCATTTACTTACTCACCAACCCATTAATCTTCCGTTCTTGATTTTGAAAAACATGATAAAGTCTATGGAGGATTATTATGGCTCTTTACCTTATAGTATGATGTTGACAAGATTCTTCAGAGAATCTGGAATCCTACTTGATAGAGGTAACATATTTAAGATGAATGTGAAGAGTGTTATTAATGCGTCTACCATTCATAAAAAGGAAATTAAGATTGAAACTGAATCGGATATAGATTTTACACCGAAAGCAAAGTCTGAAGGGGAGCTTCTAGTAAGACGAAGCAAGAGTGAACATGTTCTATCTGAAATACAAACAAAACCTTGATCGATAGGAAGAATATCTACAGAGGAAAAGGTTGAACAATCGTCTGATGTGCCGATACAAGTTAAGATGATTCTATAAAGGGAGGAAAGCAAGGTTCAACAATCAACTCATTAAGTGTCTTTGAAAAGAAAGGTTGAGATGCTCCAATCAGAAAAGCCCAAACAGTCAAGAAAGTCATCAAGATTATTGACCTTACGACAACAAGAACAGAAGAAGCAGAAAGTTCTGATTCTTGGTGGAGATTTTGATAAGCAAGAGCAACAACAACAGCCTACTAAATCAATTGCCTCTATCTCGCAAAGTCAATTAGCAAAATCATCTAGAGAGACAGAGATAAAAAGGAAGTTAATATTTGTGAGGAAGAAGCCTCAACAATAACTCTCTTCCAAACCAGCAGAAGAACAAAAGAAGATGTTAGAAGAAGGTTTCTTCATCTGATATTCCACAAAAGGCAGAGACAGTTGAACACCAGCTAATACTTTACAACCCTCCTCAACCAATCAAGAAAAAGGATTTAAAAATGAAGGTTATAGAAGAACCAGTACCTGATCAAAAAAGAAGCTCAATTATTATCAGAAAACCTTCTAAGCAAACAGTCAAGGTATAAGTTGAGCCTATACCAATAAACGATGAAACTATACATCTTCTCAGTCATAAAGAATGAAGACTATATGGTATTCTGTGAGATGAAAAGTTAGAACCATATCCAATTAAGATTACAAAAGATCATTATACAATCTATCCAATTACAAGCAGGACAACAATAAAGATTGTACCAAATGTACAACCAAGATGTCCAACCCCTGTAATAAACAAAGAAAAAGGGAAGAAGAAGATGTTTCTTGAAGGGCATGAAGATGATCTTACAGAAGAACAGATTCAAGTGGTAGTGAAGAACATAAACGATGCATGTCATGCAACTCAACATGTTGGTGTCTATATATCACATCACATATCAAGGGCATAAGGAAGTCAATTTGGAGTATCTACTAAAGATGAAAATTTCAAGGTAGTTGGCATAGTGACAAAAGGAAGGTATAGAAGTATCACAATAGAAGGTATCAATTTTAACTTAGAAACCTTTGTGCATTTAATCATTTATTTTAGACTCTTAGGTTTCATCCCTTCAGTCAAAAATGTTTTACACCTTCTTGGGCAACCAATTTACAAACTACCCAGACATGATGATCTTGATTTTCCAAAAGGAAAACAAACCTTCAAATTACCCTCAATCAAAATCATAGAATTAGACAATTCACCTAGACAACCGTCTATTGTTGAACACCTTCATCCGCTTAGTGAAATACAATAAGATGCTACTGTAAATTCAGAGTTCTTAAAGCATTTCATCAATTGGACTGAAGCTAGTCACAAGTAGAAGGAAGTTCAGGACGCCTTAGCTAAAAATATTGAGGAAATTCATACTAAGGTTGATGAATTAGGTGAAGTAGTGGGTGATCTTTATGAGGAAATATCACTTCTATGTGTTTTTATTGAACAAGACCTCAAAACGATCCGCACTGATATTCAACATATGTATTATGAAATTCTAAAGCGTCTAAGATAAGCTATCTTTTTGATTAATACCAAATAGGGGGAGAAAAAGGGAGAAAAGTGGAGTATATTAGTATGCATTGTATATCTTATGCATATCTTGTGTATTTCTCTTTATTTGTTATTCGTCTGTACATTATTTGTTTATTTGTCTGAATATTCTTTTATCTTCTAATATTATGATTACTTGTTATCATCAAAAAGGGGGAGATTATTAAGTCAAGAAGATTTCACTATTAATTTTGATGACAATTAAATAATAATAATCTTAGAAATATGTAAATTGTTTTGATGAGTTTGTTAAGTGCAAAGAAAAAGGTAAGTAACACAAATCGTCAACTCAAGACGATACATGGTCAAACCCAGACAATACTTAAGACTCAAGGTCAACACAAGACGATACAAGGTCAACTTAAGACCATACTTAAGTAAAAGCTAAATAAGACGAAGAGTGACACCAGACGAAAGTGTGACACCAGACAAAGCATAACACTAGACGAAGCATAGTACTAGATGATGTAAATGAAAAATATTCTAGAACGTCAGTTAGTTAGTTAGTTGGAGTTAGTTACAGGACTCAACTAATAACGGTTTCTAGAA
>JAOSBK010032911.1:0-10351 GCA_027568895.1 Erythroxylum shatona | reverse complement strand
ACTCTTCATTTGGTGAAGATTCAAGGTAAGCTTGATCTTAATATTTTGGATTTTTTAGAGGGTTTTGGTTCATATAGCTTAAGAAATGTATGGGTTTAAGCTTTCTAGGATCAATTTTATGAATGTATTCCTTTAGGTTCTCAATTGATATTCCTATTGAATGGGGGATTTTGCCTTTGATGAAGAAAATCAAGAGAGGCAAGGGGAGAGACATTTTTTAGCAAAGTTTCAAGTAAGGAATTTAAGGTGGGTTTCATGTTTATAATTGAGTAATAAGCCATTGATGTTTTTGTCCAAATCAAGAAAGAAAAATGATTTCAATTACTTTATAAATGTTGCTTTTATTGCTTTTGAATGATTTATGAAATTGCTACATGTTTTGGTGTATGAATTTTGATGATGAACTGTGAAATGATGATAGAAATGCATATGAAATATTTTGTGCTCATGAAAGACAAGTTTTCAAAATATGCCATTTGAGCAATCAGTTTTCAAGTTATGAATAACATGTTATGTTGTGGTAGTCTGTTCTATCCGTCAAGTGCATTTTGACTAAAAGACTTTTCCTACCTACCCGCTAGAGGCACGGAGCTCCTTCACAGACTCCCATAAGTTCACGGCTACGCAAGACCATTTTGTGGGATTGTGATAGTACGTTCTGTTCACGACTACACAAGACCCTTATGGGAAATTTGTAGTACGTTCTATTACGAATCCACCCAAACTATTTCTGATGTGCTTATGTGTTTATGTTTTGCAACAAGTTTGATGAATTCATGATTTATGATGTTTATGAATTGCCTGATAAGTTGTGAATGTGGGAAATATGTGTTATATGGATTTCAATGTGAATTTTTCAATTGAAATAAACATTTCAATGGTTTTCGCTTGTTTCTCGTTATAAACCTATTACCCACGAGCTTTAAGCTCACCCCGTTCAGTCCCATCCTCAGGTGATGAGCAAGAGATCGAATGAAAGAAAGTCAAGACATCACTCCGAATTTGCATGTTTTGTTTTCTTTTGGAGTAGTTTATGTAAAACAACGCTTAAAATGTAGTTCAAGAATTATTGGGTTTTGCATCTTTTTTATTTTGGATTTTGATATTGATGGTGTAATGTGGCTTGGAAATGCCATTAAAGTTTCGTAAAACTCTTATGTCATGATGTTAATGAAATGTGAATTTATGTATAGATGATTGTCAAATTGAAATGTGAATTTGTGTATGAATGAGGTGGAGTTCAAATATGAATTAATTGAGGATGAGGTTAAGTTGGAATTAGGTACACTTGAGGAAGTTGCCAAATTGAGATGATAAATTTTGAATACAAATTGTTGTTACATATAAGTGAGATATATTATGGAAAAGAAAGAAAAGAATTGTGTTTTGAATTTAGAGAAAAAACTGGATTAATGTAGGCTGATTTAGACAAAATGTTCTTCATGAAAGTTTTAGCTTATCCTCTTAGCTTTTCAACACTATAATTTATGTAAATTTTGGATATCTGAGTTAAGAGATATAAGCATTATAAGTGATGATGCCGTATAGGAGGTATGTATATAATAGCTATGGTGAAAGATGGGAATTTGTTGTATGAGATGAATCATTTGAGTTTAGATTTGGTAGATTTATGAAATAATTTTGGTAATTTAATTTTTGAGGAGTATTATTGCATTAGAAGAAATAAATTTGGGAAGATTATGGTGAATATGATGTTAGAATGGATGTAGAAACCTTTGGAGAGGCTTTGGAAGGAGTTTTGAAACACCAATGTCCGTTAGATAGACTTCAAGTTTGTTAAACGGACCTTCTTGGGTCTGTGAGGACCCCCATCCTTGCCAATGTCTGTTTAACAGACATTATGTTCATTAAACGGACCTTCTTGGGTAAAAAATGGCTTCCAAGCCTGTCTATGTCCGTTAGGTGGACATGTATGTCCGTTAAACGGACATTCACGGGATAGCTTCATGAAATTTGCATTTTTGACCCCTTTAGAACTAGAATCTTGCTTTGTGGTCTTCATGAAAGTTGTGTCTCTAGATGTCTTCTTTCTAAAAGTCCAAAAATTACCTAAACTTGAGATTTCTAGAGAAAGTTATGCTAATTCTCCCAAGATAGGTACACCATGATTGAGGATGTAAACATGTTTGATTCTTTTGGCTATAACTTCACCATCCGAGCCCCAAATGAAGTGATTATTGAAGCAATAGTTTCCTAACACATTTTTACACCTCTTCATAAAAATAGGTAGCTTTTGGTTTTGATCTAAAAAAGATATATGGAAAGATAGTGACGGGTCAGTTAAGAGAGCAAGATCAGGGTATGAACATCCTTGGGCTTCTTAAGCATAACTTATTTTTATAGAGCTCCTTTTGAGATGGTTCTTGCTTTAAATCAAACTAGAAACTTAGAGCTAAAATTGTTCTGAAGAATTCAAATTGTAACACACCACCCCTTGTGGTTTGAGATGTTATGAGAATGATGACTAAGGAGGGTTCATGGAAATAACCCTTCAAGGTAATACGCACACTCACATTTCATGATTTTCAGAATGATGGTTGGGTTTTGGAAACGGTGCCCAACAGAATCAAAATTCAATTTCTTCAGATAATTCATAGCTCCATGTCTCTAGTTTATTCAGGAATAAGAATCATCTCATTTGGAGGTCGGATGATGCAGTTATGGTGGAAAGAATCAAACAAGGTTTTTGTCCTCAATCGTATTGATCCTATTTCGTAACAATTGGCATAACTTTCTCTATAAATATCATATCAAGGTCATTATTAGATGGTTTAAAAGAGGATTTTGAGATCTACAACTGTTATGAAGACATTGAAGTGAGATTCTATCATCAAAAGGGTCAAAATTGGAACAGACTATTCTATTTATAGTGCATCAAAAGATGATTCGGTCTACAATGCATAAGAAGATGTTTCAGTCTACAGTGCATAGAAGATGTTTCAATCTACAGAAGATGTTTCAGTCTATAGTTCTAGAAGATGTTTCAATCTACAGTGCATAGAAGATGTTTCAGTCTACAGAAGATGTTTCAACAGGGTCTTCCTCACATCACCAAAAGTTCTGAATCACTAACTACACTCTCCAGAGCATCTCCACTTATAAAGATCATAACTTTCGACTCTGATGTCTAATTTAACTTGAATCTTCACCAATTTAAGAGATTATTGGTTCTAAAGAAAGCTCTTCCTTTCCTCTTTCTTTTTCCCTTCTTGAGCAACCTCTAACTCTCTCTTTAAGACTAAGAAAAGATGATATCCTAGCTCAACTCTCTTTTTTTCTCTCAAACCACCGAAATTCTTTTCTCTTTCTTTCTTATTTTCTCTTCTTCTCTCCTAATTCATGTTTTTCCGTCTCTGAAATGCAAGACTACATTTCTTTCTTCCATTTCTACCCTTAATGAGTCCAAAAAGTCCAATTTACCCTTCCTTATAAACTTTTGTTCTTTTAACCTTAAGTATCTTGCCAATAATACCCTTGAACATTCTTTTCACTTTTAATTCAACTAACCCATGAAATAAATTCTACTAACATAGACATAATAATAAAATAAAAAATTTAACTCCTAAAAACTCACCTATCTAGACATCATAATTATTTAAATCATGCTTAACTTAAAAAAAAAACGCTTGGGGCCAACATTTCTCCCCCTCCTAAAAGAATTTCTTCCCCAAAATTCTTACCTGAGTCATTGAAGAAGTATGGATACTTCTCCTTCATGGCTTCCAAGGGCTCCAACATGGCCTCTTCTACAGAATGATTTCTCCACAGGACTTTTACTAGTTGAATTGCCTTGTTCCTGAGGACCTTTTCCTTAGTATCCAAGATCTCCATTGGAGTTTCCTCATAAGTCAAATCATCTCTCAACTGAACCTCAGCGGTCTGAATGATGTGAGAGGGATTTGATCTATATCTCCTCAACATGAAAACATGAAAGACAACATAAATATGTGATAATTCCAGTGGCAGTGCCAACCTATAGGCTAATGGTCCAATCCTCTCAAGAATTTCATAAGGACCCATATATCTTGAGCTCAACTTGCCCTTGTTGCCAAATCTTATAACTCCTTTCCAAGGAGATGTCTTAAGGAAGACCTTCTCGTCGACTTCATACTCCATTTCCTTTTGGTGTGCATCAGTATAGCTTTTCATTCTATCCTAAGCTGCTTTAAGCCTTTGATTAACTAACTTAACCTTGTCGGCTGTCATCTGAATCAATTATGGTCCTATTAGTTCCTTTCTGCTTCTTCATCCTAACATATAGGAGTTCTACATCTCCTCTCATACAGTACTTCATAAGGAGCCATCTGAATGCTTGAAGGGTACGAATTATTGTAAGCAAATTCAACCAATGGCAAATGCTCGTTCCAAGCTCCTTTGAAATCCATTGCATATGCCCTGAGCATTCCCTCAAGGGTTCGAATGGTCCTCTCATATTGACCATCTGTCTGGGAGTGAAAAGCAGTGCTAAAACTCAACTTAGTTCCTAGAGCCTCTTGTAAGCTTCCCTAGAATCTCGAAATAAACCGAGGATCTCTGTCAGAAACTATAGAGTCAGGAATTCCATGCAGTCACACTATCTCATTAATATATTTCTTTGCTAGCACATGCAAAGAATTAGTATGTTTAATTGCCAGAAAATGGGCTGACTTCATTAAACGATCAATAATAACCCATATGACATCATGTTTTCTACTAGTATTGGGGAAACCCATCAGAAAATCCATGGTTACTCATTGCCATTTCACTCAGGAATGGAGAATGGCCTTAACTTGCCTGAACGTGCCTGATATTCAGCCTTGACTTGCTGACACACTAGACACTTACCTGCATATTCTACTACATCCCTCTTCATGCCTTTCCACCATAAATGCTCTTTCAGTTCTCTATACATCTTGGTGCTACCTGGGTGTATGGCATAAGGTGCATTGTGTGTCTCATCAAGGATCTCATCCTTTACTTACTTGACATTCGGGATACAAAGTTTATTCCCTACAACCATAAGTCCATCATTCCTCACTACCACTTCATATTTCTCACCATTTTGAATTTTTTCTCAGAGCTTACTCAATTCTACATCCTATGCTTGCAACTCTTTAACTTTCTCCCTGAGTATTGGTCTCACTCTGAAATTTGCAATAATACAATCTGGCTTCCCCTGTTTCAAGCTTAACCTAAGCTTAGCCATCTCTTCCAATAATGGTAGATAAAATGTATGAACATGGGCTATTGATGATTTCTTACTCAAAGCATTCGCTACTATATTTGCCTTTCCTAGATAATACTCAATCAACAAATCATAATCCTTAATTATCTCTAACCAGCTTCTCTGTCTCAAATTCAGTTATTTCTGATTCAATAAATACTTGAGACTTTTTTTATCCGTAAAAATTCTAGTTTGAACCCTATACAGATAATGTCTCCAAATCTTCAGGGAAAAAACTATTGCTGCTAACTCCAGATTATGGGTAGGGTAGTTCAATTTATAAGGCTTTAGCTGCCGCGAGGCGTGAGCTATTACCTTGTCTCCTTGCATCAACACACAACCCAAACCCTTTCTTAAAGCATCACTGTATACTATATAATCCTCATCTCCTATGGGTAAAGTCAGGATTGGTGCACTGGTCAATCTGTGCTTAAGCTCCTTAAAGCTCTTCTGACATTCATCACTCCAGATAAACTTCTAATTTTTCCTCAATAACCTAGTTAATGGAGTAGCTATTATGGAGAATCCTTCCATAAACCCCGTATAATAATCTGCTAGACCCAGAAAACTCCTCACTTCTGTCACTGTCTTGGGTGCATGCCACTTTACCACTGCTTCAATTTTTCTTAGATCAATATATACCCCATCCTCAGAAATTACATGTCCAAGGAATACCACCTTATGAAGCCAAAATTTACATTTGATAAATTTGGCATAAAGTTCCCTCTCCCTCAGTGTTTGCAATACTATCTTGAGATGTTTCTCATGTTCCTTTTCACTCTTGGAATAAACCAGAATGTCATCTATAAACACTATGACAAATAGATCCAAATACTCCCTAAAGATTCATGAGATCCATAAAAGTAGCTGGAGCATTGGTCAATCCAAAAGGCATGACTAAAAACTTATAATGCCCATAATAAGTCCTAAAGGCCGTTTTGCTTACATCAGACTCCTTGATTCTGAGTTGATGATAGCCTGACCTGAGATCAATTTTGGAAAAGACCTTTGATCCCTACAGCTGGTCAAACAAATCATCAATCTGGGGCAGAGGATACTTGTTCTTAATAGTCACCTTGTTGAGTCTTCGGTAGTCAATACACATCCGCCATATTCCATCCCTCTTTTTAACAAATAGAACTGGCGCTCCTTATGGTGACGAACTTGGTCTTATATACCCTTTTGCTAACAGTTCTTCCAATTGCTCTTTAAGCTCCTTCAGCTCGGCTGGAGCTATTCTATAGGGTGGTATAGAGATGGGTGCAGTATCAGGAATCAAGTCGATAGCAAATTCGATTTCTCTCACCGGTGGCAAACTAGGTAAATCTTCTGAAAACACGTCTGGAAATTCCCTTACTATCGAAAAATCTTCTAACTTCCCTTCATTCATATCAATGTCCATGACGTATGCCAAAAAGGATTCACACCCTTTTGTCATCATCCTGTTTACTAACAAAGCCGAAACAATCTTAGGCAATGGTGCCCTTCTATCTCCTTTAAAATTCACCTTCTCACTATTACCAAGATCAAACTCTGTCATTTTAAGGCCATAATCTAACTTTGCACAATATTTCTCCATGGCATCCATTCCCAATATCACATATAGACCCTTTAACTCCAACGGTAGCAAATCCAATGCCAATTTAGCACCCTCTATAAATAATTCACAATCCCTATACATTTGACTTATTATCACCTTTCTCCCTAAAGGAGTACTAATAATCAAGGGACTATCCATAGGCACCAATTTAACATCATGCAAAATCATGCTTGCAGAAACAAACAAATGTGTAGAGCCAAAATTAATCAACAAATATACTGTAGAGTTAAATAACTGAGCCATACCTGTGACAACTTCAGGTGCAGTTGTAGCTTCCTCTCTAGTTATAGCAAATGCCCTGGCCTGTGCCTGACCCCTTGGCCTTCCTAGAGGAATAGCCTTCTTCGTCGCTACAGAACTGCCCACCTCAATAACTGGCCTAGTTCCCACTAATTGGGACCCCTTTTACCTCAGTATCTGGGGACAGTCCTTGATCATATGTTCCTTCTCCCTACATCAGAAACATGCTCTAATTAACTTAAAGCACTCTCCTTTGTGAAGTTTCCCACAATGCTCACATTGGGGATTTGTGTATCTACTCCTCCCCATCCTTCCAGTGCCTCCTACATTTGAGGCTTGCCCTGAAACTGCCCTTGCCTGCTTGTTCTTGGAAGGGCCATTACTTCCTACTTCACTCTGTGTATGGTGACTCCTTGTACCCCTCTCAGGCATTGGAGCATTCATTCCCTTCTTAAAAGAATACTCCCTATTCTTCCTCCTCTTACTTACTTCATTCTTTATATTCTCTAATTTTTCAACCTCGAGTGCAGCATCTACTAGTTACTGGTAGTTATAGAAATTATGGATCAATACTTTCTTCTTGATCCCCAAATGAAGTCCTCCCTCAAACTTGTGGCACTTATCCTCTTCATTAGCAAAAATTTTGGCCACATACCGTGACAGCTGGGTGAACTTCAGTTTATATTCACTAACACTTATGTCCCTCTGTGTGAGATTTAGGAACTCCCTGGCCTTCTATTGGATATAAACCCTCAGGAAGTACTTCCTTATGAAAGCTTCCAAAAAGTCTCTCCATGTTAATACCAGTGGTATGACCTGTCTATGGGGCACTGACTCCTACCAATGGAGTGCATCCCCCTACAGTAAACTGACTTCATAATCTAACTTCTCCTCATCTGAGCACTTTATCTGGATTAGGACCTTCTCGGTCCTCTTCAACCATGCTTCAACCTCTTTTAGATTTGTAGTCCCATTGAAATTCACAGCCCCATACTTACGAAACTTATCATACTGCCCACTCCTCTCCACTAGAACTTGCATTGGAACTTGAGACCCTTGACCTATAGTGTAAGTGAAAGCCTGAGCAAAGGCTTAAAAGAAATGTAGATCTATGGGGTTTGTTTGAGGCATAGGAGGAGGAGGTGGATGCACCTCATGTTGTACACTAGGTGCCTCAGAATCTAGAGCAGAATGTGTCCCCGCATCTTGTGGAACATAAGATTCATCCGTGCTCCTTTGGAGAAAGCAAGATTGAGTCATAGCTTCTCGAGTTCTTTTTCAAGGCGATATAATCACTCCTTCAATATAAAACATGCTAAAAACCTTTTAGTTCATGTTTCATGTAAAACAACTTCAAATCATGTAAAACAATTTAAATCATATGAAACAATTTCAAATCAAGTGAAACAATACAAAAATGCACGTTGTTCATTTAAAACAATGCATGTTCATTTTGTAGTTCAAAGCTACCCATTTCATGCCTAGGATACTCCTAAACCTGGACCTTAACCTAGTCGCTCTGATATCACAACTGTTCGGCCCCGTTTCGAGAACCCAACTATCCAGAATATCATAAGACTTGATCATGGTTCCTTGTAGGGTTATTTTGATTTAATCTTCTTAACCATCATTGGTTCCTCTTCTTGTTTTAATACCACAATTGTCAAATATAAAAGACAAACTCATTTCTCCTATTTCAGAACAATTTTGGGAAACCTCAAACTAGAATTACAATTTGACTTCTTCAGAACATTTGTTCCCCATTGTCTTAAATTTCTAATGAATACCCAATTCCATCCAGAAATTGAAGGTCTTAGAGACTGAATCAAAATTCAATTTCTTCAGATAATTTGTAGCTCCATGTCTCTAGTTTATTCAAGAATAAGAATCATCTCATTTGGAGGTTGGATGATGTAGTTATGGTCGAAAGAATCAAACAAGGTTTTTGTCCTTAATCATATTGATCCTGTTTTGGAACAATTGGCATAACTTTCTCTATAGATATCAGATCAAGGTCATTCTTGATGGTTTGAAAAAAGACTTCAAGTTTGTGAAGGCATTGAAGCAAGATTCTATTATCAAAAAGGTCAAAATTGGACCAAACAATTCTATCTACAGTGCATCAGAAGATGATTCAATCTACAGTTCATAAGAAGACCTTTCAGTCTTCAGAAGATGTTTTAGTTTATAGAAGATGTTTCAATCTACAGTGCATAAAAGATGTTTCAGTCTACAGAAGATGTTTCAGTCTATAGTGCAAAGAAGATGTTTCAGTCTGCAGTGCATAGAAGGTGTTTCAATCTACAGTGCATAGAAGATGTTTCAATCTACGGTGAAAGAAGATGTTTCGGTCTACGAAAGATGTTTTAGTCTACAGTGCATAGAAGATGTTTCAGTCTATAGTGCATAGAAGATGTTTCAATTTATAGAAGATGTTTTAGTCTACAGTGCATAGAAGATGTTTCAGTCTACAAAAGATGTTTCAGCCTATAGTGCATAGAAGATGTTTTAGTCTACAGAGGATATTTTAGTCTATAGTGTATAGAAGATGTTTCAGTCTACAAAAGATGTTTCAGTCTATAGTTCATATAAGATGTTTTAGTCTACAGAAGATGTTTCAGTCTATAGTGCATAGAAGATGTTTCAGTCTACAAAAGATGTTTCAGTCTATAGAAGATGATTCAACAAGGTCTTCCTCACATCACCAAAAGTTCTGAATAACTAACTACACTCTCCAGAGCATCTCCACTTATAAAGATCATAACTTTCAACTTCAATGTCTAAAACTTTCATACTATATACCGTTAGAAAGCTAGAAAGATAAGCTACAATTTTCTAGAAGACAACCTTATCTAATTCAGCTTTGATCAATACAATATTTTCCCTGAAGTTAGAACATGCATTCATACCCCTATGGAAAACTTGAAAGTGAAATCAACAATTTGGAAATGTCATCGGCAAAACACAATCATACTTCATTAACATCAAAAGAAACAAGGTTTTAAAAACCGGACCAGACCGTTCAGTCTGATCGAAAAAAGTTTGAACTGGTCAGTGGTCCGATTCAGTTTTACCTAATAACCTCTCTACATAAAAATCGGCCAGTTTAATCTTTTCTTAGTCAGATCGGACGACCCAGTCTGGTTTTTAAAACCTTGCAAAATCCCCTTCCTTTCTTTCATCAAACTTTCGTATTTATAGAATTGTTGCGAAGAATATGTTCACTTAATTACTAAGCCAAATTCATCAAAATTATTGGTTTATAATATTTATTTCTTTTTTGATGC
>JAOSBK010032910.1:0-10352 GCA_027568895.1 Erythroxylum shatona | reverse complement strand
TGCAAAGTAGGGGATCTATATTGCAACTGAGTGTTAGTAATTGAATTGTAAACATTCTTTGTAATTGCATTTTTCTAGCACAAAATAAAAAATATAAACTGAATTAATTAAATATAAGGATGAATGTCTGACTCAAGTTGTAAATGTTAATTATATAAAAATTACATATGAAGGTCCATAATCTAAATTACACAATTTAAAGCCTTTAAAATGACTTAATAAGGTAAGTTAATAAAAATTAGATTATTAAACCTTCTTAAGTAAAGGTGAAGGAGTTTTAGAAGACATGAATGTTAGTTACTCTTTCAGGAATACTTACAACATTATTAGAGGAACATTAATCATGGCATATTAGAGGAATACTTACAACATTATGGAACATTAATCATGGCATATTAGAGGAATACATACATACTGCTCATAATGTAAAAAATTTAGGTTTACAGGCAATAATTTACAATTACATATAAAAGCAATAATTTACATATAATTAGAGCAATAATTTACAAATAAGAGCAACATTATAGACACATTAATCATGGCATATTCGAGGAATACTTACAACATAATGTAAAAAATTTAGGTTTGCATGCAATAATTTACAATTACATATAACAGCAATAATTTACATATAATTAGAGCAATTATTTACATATAATTAGAGCAATTATTTACATATAACAACTATAAAACCTTTAAGATACCCGTATGAGTTGGGTCATCGGGGAGGGAGGAGAACTTACCATTGCCGTCGGAGACGAGGAGGAGGAGCGACGGTGGCTAGCTCCGGACGACGACCAGCAAGCGGCGAGTAACGGAAGAGGAAGAGGCGACGCGCAAGGAGGAAGAACGCTGAAGAACAGAGGAAGAAGAAGGAGAGGGCTGCGTCTGCGGGAAGGAGGAGGAAGGACAGACGCAGCCCTAAATAACAACCAAAACGACGTCGTTTTGGTTTAAACCAAAACGACGTCGTTTACCTTAAGTCAGGGGCGCGTATCCGACGTGTTCACCGACGCCTTTACCGACGGAAATGGGCGTCGGTACATATTGCTGTCAAATTCAGTGACCGAATGGTTTTCGGTCGTAAAATATTTTACGAAAACCCAATTTTCCTGACAGTTACGTTTTTTTCAGTTGGTATTTCCAACGGTTTATATACCGTCGGTATATTTCTGTCGCAATTCCTTATTTTCCTTGTAGTGGAATTTGGTGTTGGATTGTTGGGTTAATATTTGGCTAACCCTGGTGTAGACCATTGGAATGCAGTTAAACAAGTGTTGAGACACCAAAAGGCTACCAAGTTTTATACGTTGACATATAGAAAAGTCAACAATTTAAATCTCACAGGGTATACAAACTCTGACTAAAGCATAAGTATACTTCGAGGTTCATAATACCTCAGAGGAGTTAAAAACTAAATTGGCTCTCTTAAGTATGGAGGGATCAACCATTCATTAGTTTAACCTTCTGAGAGAGATGGCGGTAGAACGGAAATGGGAGAAGTTTAAGAAAGTTTTAATAGACCGATATGGAGGGAGGAGGTTTGAAAATACATTCGAAGAACTTTCTGACTTGTGACAAAATGATACAGTTGAAGAGTACATCGAGGCTTTTAAATTCATATCTTCCCAGGTGGGCGTTTATCGAAGGAACATTTTATGGGATATTTCATGAGTAGGTTAAGATCGGATATTAGAAGAAGGGTGCGCACGTTCAGTCTAGTGAATGGGTATCAATTGATGAAAATAGCAAGGGCTGTGGAAGAGGAGGTATGCAGTGAGCAAGGAGGTAGCCAGAGCTATGTAGCACCCCACTCTTGCTAGAAACGTACCCGATATTCTGAGTGATATCTGAGTGTGAATCTCGACAAAGTGGCGTGCTAAAAAAATCAATTAGTCAAAAACTTAGTATAATTTTTTTAAATTAATACACGCATATGCGGAAAATCAATAACCAAATCGAGCTTGTTTTAATCATAAACTTTTTCAATCACAATAATACAATCATCCGAATTTCAATAGCCATTTGGGCCCATTACAAATACAGAATACTTGTAGTCATAATTTCATTATATTGCAAAATCATTTGCAAACATCTCCAATTTAGAAAGTTATTACAAAACAAAAATGCTAGACTACCCAAGTTACAATAATTGCGAAAACTCTATTTGATAAAAAATAAAGAAAATAAATGTAGACACGAACTGATTCTGATCTCAATCTGTTACTTGATTGCAGTGTATACTCCCGTTTATCTAACAGGGTAACTCTTTAGGGCCTGAAAAATATTGTAAATTTTGGTGAGTTTTGTGAACTCAAAGAGGTAACCATCATCGATAGTTCACTCAATTCATGCAACACATCAATACACATAACATGTAATTCACATCTTTGCGTTTAGCATAATTCATCATACGTCACATTCTCGCTTACTAGTAAGGTAATTTCACATTTCAAACAATCAAACATACTTATTAAAATGTATATGAAATGCTCATGTGACTCTTTTTCAATTACTATATTGTTGTAACCGAGTGCCTAACAGTCCCGTATCTATTGTGGATATTAGGCTCATTTATAACTATCCCTTATTCGTTGGGGATACAAGGCTCATTTTACATAGTGAGTCTTTGGCTCTTATACAATTTCTGAGCTCTACGCTCTTTTTCACATTATGAGCTTTAAGCTCTTTTTTGGATGGCGACTCCAGTCATAACTACCTTTATGTTTCATGCAATCATGTAATGGAATGCATTACATTCACATAATTTCCGTCTATCACATGCTTTCGGATTCACATTTAGTTTGATATTCATTTTCGGACTGTAGTCTGGCATCAAACATAAAGTTGCGTATCACTGTTGCATTCATATACATATTCACAATTTTCTTCCAGAATTAGGTCTGGAATTTAAAAATCAAATCATGTATCACGTATTTCATCAAATTCACATACAATTACCACTTCAGTATCACATACATGCATCAAATCTCAAACCTTCATTGTCTAGCATCAACACAAAAATCAATTTGCATTCATATCATCATTTAAAACATATTTTTAAAGCAAACAATTAAATGAGAGAAATCATCTAGGTTATTCACAGTACTCTCCAGATTAGCACTAGCTTCAATGATATGGAAACATTTGAATGCAGACATTTATCCTGCATATCAAAATTATACAATACACACAATGCACATACACATTAATATTTGCACAATTATAAGCATTAATTTATGCACACGTGTGTATATAGAATATATACAATACATGTTCATGACAATCCCAGGTATCACTCTATCATTCACACCACATAAACATTCATATTCCCAGACTCATATAAGTACCATTTATACTTATGGTTTATTCCTTAATAAAATCATTAGAATCTAATTTCATAACCCAACGAATCATTTCAGATTTTTCTCCAAACATTGAATTTCGAATATATTGTTCTTGATCATTTAGACAATGAAAATGAAGTAATTTAGGAACACTCTTTGTTTACAAATTGTCCTTCTAGTTTATATGTTTCTAATGACACCAAAATCATTCAATTTGGTTCATTCTATGTCTATAATTTACTCCAATTCAAGAATCAGTCCATTTGGATAACTACAGAAGAAGATATGCCCAAAATACTGATACATGTTTAGTTTAGAGAAAAGTTCGCCACGGCGAACTCCTCCTGAGAGGAGTTCTTGTGAAATTTTCACAAGTTCACTGCGGCGAAACCTAGAGTTGGCCATGGTGAACTTTACCTGAAAAAATCCTAGCTAACCTTCAAGTTCGCGGCGACGAACTTCCACAGACGCATACCCAATTTTTCAACTTCAGGTCAGATTTTGAGACTCTTATAAACAAAATTTAAATTTGAATTCTTCATGAAAAATGTAGCTATATATCTCTTGTTTACTCCAAATCAAGAACTTTCTCATTTAGATAACCAAAGAAAAAGATATCGCTAAAGAACTGAAGCATAATCAGATGGAAAATGTTACAGTCAACATTTTTTCAGCACCCATTAAACACCATTCACTCACCCAATCTATCATCATGTCATTCCCTAATCTATTATCCATCAAAACACAAAAGCAAGACATGAATCTATCCCCATTTCTCATCCACGTTTCATCATGAACCTATCCTCATTTTATGAACATTTAACTCTTAAATATCATCAAAACATGTCTCATTCATCAATTCAAGAAAAGTGATGCTTATACTTACTTATTTAGCTTCAAGATCTTCAAACTTTTCAAGCTCTCTCTTAACCTTAGCTTTCTTCTCTCACACGTGCATCACCATTCAAGGGTGGTAGGGCTAGGTCTTTAGTAAGAAATGAAGAAAATAGAATGGCTAGAGATGGAAGAAAACAAGGCTAAACTTATGGCTTCAAGAAGAGAGTGTCGCGAGTGAAAAAGAAGAAGAATTTAGAAGATGAGAAATGAAAAAGATGGAGAACAAGGGAGATGTCGATTTTGGCACAAAAACGTATTTCATCAAGTGGTGTCACTTGCCACATTTCACTTCCCCATGGTTCCATTTGGTCCACTTTAATGACTAGTCCATTTTGTCTTTAATTTCTACTCTAATTGTCTCCCAATTTTCAATGACATATGTCATTAAATCTTAGTGACACATATAAAAATTTCCATTGTCATTCGAATCTTATTTCTACTACCATTTAACAATCATTTTGCCATTTGGAAATTTTCCTAATCCCAAAATACCCTTAAATTCTAGAAAAAATTTCATATTTCACCAAAAAATTTTAATCAATACTTATGCTCTCAAAAATCAATTTTCAATACAAATAATGCACAGTTCCAATTATGATCACTTTTATAGATCAATTATATCTGACAATTTTTCATGAATGAATGTACAATCATTTTAATGTGTGCAAAAATTCAAATTCACATCTATGAGTGCTAATATTATGCATGAGCATGAAATACATTTTTCTACTCTCTTATTGCTATTTTCTCAATAACTAAAATCTAGGGTTCTAATCTTTAGTATGGAAATAGGATATTACATTTCTCCCTCCTTTAATAAATTTTGTCATCGAAATTCTTATCTGATTGATCAAAAAGGCGGGGTATTATTTCTTCATATGTACCTCCATTCCCCATATAAATTCATCACTCGAATACTTTCTTCCAAATGACCACAGTTGATAGACTCAATAGGTCTTTTAATCACTTGTTTAGATATTACACTATTTTAACTACTTCCTTGATGAATTTCAAATTACTCAAAAATTTGACCTCTAGTTTTAATGATACTCTTAGAAGTATTTCACATTTCACTTGATACTTCACATCTCTTTAGTGTTAATACACTGAAGTCTTATGTCTATCTTATGATATTTTATAACTTTGATGTTGATCCACTTAACTCATTTATCATTATCTTGGATCACTTAACTCCTGTTACAAATTCATTTCACTCATTAATAGTATCTCGAATCAATTTTGGCCTTTAACCATTTTTTGGCCCTCTTCATTTCATTGAAAGGGCAAACGACCCCTTTTTTTATATAACGCCTCATGCAATATTCTAATGATATCACTATGATAATGATTGATATGCTTAAATTCAATTAAAATCGTACATTAACCTCCTGATCCTATGAACTCCAAAATATAAGTTTTTAAACATATTCCCAACAGTTAAGACTGTTGGCAATTCAAACATACAGTCACTTGCTTCTATATCCTTAGTCGTTAAGTAGTATTTCAGTATATTCCTATTAGGATGTATAGCTTAGTTTATTATTGGTATTTTCTCTAGTAATCTCTTTGTTCAATCATCTTTATCAGGTGCACATTCTTTTTGATTCAATCATCAAATATCATTTTCCAATTCAAACTCAAATTTGGATTTATTTTTTATTCCTCAATAAGATCCAAAAATTTCGAATTCTCAATTTAGGCTTCGCTAATCTTTTCATGTGAAACCAATCTTAAATTCAATAGCTAAGAGTACTTTGATTTGCCCAAAATTCATCTTAACATTCTATGCTTTTCATTGTACTTGGCTTTGTAACCTTAATACCTGAATTTGTGTTACATAGTTATTGAATTTTTCCGTTCCATGTATCAAATTACAACATTAGCTTTACTAGGAAAATAATCATCTTCTTAATCAAAATCTTTCAGTAACTCTATTCATGGTCTCAACCTTATATTCAGTTCTTTCAAACTCCATACTTACCTCAAACTTTAATGATCTGTATATTTATATATAGATCCAAAATGTTTCTGTTGGACCCCATTTCTGGAGCCCAAACATTTGGAGACAAATGATGATCGAATCTCATTGCGAGCTTTCTTAAACAATTTACACATATGCAGAAAATCGATAATAAAATCAACCCAATTTATTTAAAACAAGTTCCGTCATAAAGACACAAACATTAGTGAACACATCAGAGTTTCAATTACCATTTGGGCCCATTACAAAACACAATGCTTGTTTTCATAAAATCTTTACATTTCAAAACCACCCCTTTGACTTTTTACAAGATACAAAAATACAAAATACACATGATACAATTGAATGCTTATGTTTGATATGACTCTAAAATACAAAATTTTTGAACTAACTTAATTACAAAAGTTTCTAACTATCTTGGAGTTCCAATGCCTTGCAAGGATTGCTATCCGTCTCTTTCTACAGCTAAAGAGGGAATCGTGGGGTGAGTTACACAGCTCAGTGGCTAACATGTTTATAACCATTGGCAACGAGCCACACAATCAAACATATATATATATGTACATTCATATAGGCATACACTTCTTATCTTAATCTAGAAATGACAATTTGGCATTTACAATTTTAATTCACATTTCAGAATTCAATACATCATCACATAGGACATATTGGATGTAACTTAACATCAAAACATAACACTCAAATTGCATCATAACTTAACACATCAAAATGTAAATGCACAAACAATTGACTTAAGGGTTCTATGGAAACAGAATGGAGAAACCGAAGTTTACCTCATGAACAGAATGAGTCTAATTTCGGAGCTCATATGTCACAAGCGGGTAGCCGGGAGAAGGCTCTTATCAACCTGCACGTGATAAACAGAATGATTCCATTCTCGCCCAAACAGAAGCACATTATCATGCTCAAATCATTTTATCAAATGCTCATACTTTTCATGCTCTTTTCATTCTTTTTATTTATACAAAATGCCATGACATATTTCAAGGCATAACTTGATCAAAATCACAATTCAAATTTGTCAAAATGTCATACATCTTTTATGGTATAAAAAAACAAAATCATCATGCATTCAAGCATAAACACACAAGTAGGGCATTTTCCCATCACATAACAACTATAAACATATTACCCACCTCATTTGCTTGCAAAAATTCAAGTCAAGGTTGTCTTTCCCCTTGCTTTTGGGTAGGATTCTCTTAGTTCCCTTCATTCTTCACCAAATTAAGGGATCATTAGCTCAAAGGGAAGCTCTTCTCTTCCTTTACCTTTTTCCCTTCTTGAACAACCTCAAAATCTCTCTTGAAGGTTATCACAGTTGAAACCCTAATTTATTTTCTCTTCTTTCTCTCTTTCATTCTTTTTCATGCTTCTCTCTCTCTCTCTTTTCTCATCCACACATCTAGCTTCTTCTAGAATGCCCCAAATCACATTTTCTCCTTCTTTATTTAGAGTGCCAGACAACACTTCTTCTTCCAATTATACCCTTAATCAGTGAGAAATGTCCCATTTGCCCTTCCATTTATGCCTTATGTCTTTTTATGCTTAAGTGTCTTGTCAACAATATCCTTGAACATTCTGACATAACTTTTTCTTCTAGAAAAATGTTCTTCATTGTCTTAAGTTTTAAGGACACCAAAATCAATCCATTTGGTTCAGAACTCTAAAAGTATTGCCCCACACTTTTTCGAAAACACTTTTTCGGACTGTTCCTATATTGAAACAGTAACTAAACTTAAATTCCTCTCATTCATACTCTTCCAACCGATACCTTTACTTTAATTCAATCCATCTTTTTTGAATCAATACCAAAAGCTATCAAATTCTATGGAGGGACAGAATGTGTTAAGAAACTATTGGTTCGAGAATCATTTCATTTAGAGGTCAGATAACAAAGTTTTGGCCGAAAGAATCAAACATGATTTTGCCTTAAATCATATTGAACATATCTCGGGACAAAATAGCATAACTCTCTCTATAGATGTCAGATTAAGGTGGTCTTAAGACAGTTTCAAAGAGGACTCTGAGATCTACAACTTTTGTGTAGGACTTGAAAACAAATTCTATCATCTAAAGGTTCAACTAGACGATAAGATTAGACAAATTGAAAAACAGACAAATTGAAAAAATTGTCATAACTTTCCCTATAGATATCGAATTAGGGGGTGTTCTTTGGATGGTTCGAAAGAGGAATTCAAGATATACAACTTTAATGAAGACCTTGAAGATAGATTCTGTCATCTAGAGCATCAAATTTGGAGCCGACGATAGCCATAAGGCAGGCGAAACAGAAAGCAGACGAAATAGAAAGTAGACTAAATAAGAAGGCAGATGAAGGCAAAGAGTAGACGAAACAAAAAGCAGACGAAACAATAAGGCCGACGAAACAGAAAGTAGACGAAATAGAAAGGCAGACGAAGCCAAAAAGTAGACGAATCAAAAAACAAACAAAACAAAGTAGACGAAATAAAACAGACGAAGCAAAGTAGATGAAGCAAAGCAGATGAAGCAATAAGCAGACAATTCGAAAAGCAGATGAAGCAAAGCAGACGAAACAAAGCAGATGAAACAAAGCAGACAAATCAAAGCAGATGAATCAAAAAGCAGACGAAGCAATGCAGAAGAAGCAAAGCAGACGAAGCAATGCAGACAAAACAATGTAGATGAAGCAAAGCAGATGAAACAAAAAGTAGACGAAGCAAAGTAGATGAAGCAATGTAGACGAAGCAAAGCAGACGAAGCAATGCAGATGAAGCAAAGCAGAAGAAGCAATGTAGATGAAGCAAAGCAAACGAAGCAAAGAGCAGACGAATCGAAAAGTAGACGAAGCGAAGCAAATGAAACAAAGCAGACGAATCAAAAAGTAGACGAAGCAATAAGTAGACGAAGTACAGAGATGACGAAGCAATGTAGATGAAGCAAAGTCAACTTGAGATGATGCAACTCTTAAGATGAAGCAGAGTCAACTTAAGATGATGCAAAGTCAATTTAAGATGATGCAACTCTTAAGACGAGGCAGGGTCAACTTAAGACAATGCAAAGTCAACTTAAGACGATGCAACTTTTAAGACAATATGACGTCATCACAGACGATGTGATGTCATCACAGACGATACGCCTTTACAGACGACGTATATTTATAGACAATGCATCCTTACAGACAAATGTCGTCATCACAGACGATACCTCTTTATAAAGCATTTCCCTTTTTATACTAATTTTCGTTGGAAAGCTAGAAAAATAAGCTACAACTTTCTGATCAACTACCCAATTGTTTCAAAACTTTCCTTAACACAACCTATTGGGCCCCGTTTCCGAAGCCCAACGATCGGACCGTAGACGAAAACATAAGCGAAATTCCAAGTTACTTAACCTGGATCCTTAAAAGAGACATTTCTCCTTTGCATGACATCTCAAGCCACAAAGGCGAGCCCACACAACGAAATCACAAAATCACAAAAACTTCTTCATAATGGTAGCTCTTAGTCTCTAGTTCATTTAGAAACAAGAACCACCTCAATCGGAGCTCTATGGTTCAAGATATGCTTAAGAAACCGAAGTGGATTCATGGCCCAATAATGATCTCCAAACCTACCCATCACTTCCTTATTGTCAAACTTTCTGAATTTAAATCCAATGGTTACCAATTTTTGTGGAGAGGTAGGAAAACGTGTTAGGAATCCAACGCCTCAAGAATCGCCTCAATCGGAGGTCGGACGGAGGAGTTATGGCCAAAAGAATCCGATATGATCATGTTCAGGTTCCTACTGAACATACTTTGGCGCAAATGCCATAACTTTTACTACAAATGTCCAAATGCTTTCGTTCTTGACCATTGGAAAGAAGACCTCTAGATCTACAACTCCTATTAGAGGCCTCAAAGCGAGATTCGGCTTTGAAACTAGTCAAAATCGCAAAACACTAGAGTTGACCCGAGCATGTCCGTTAAACGGACATGCATGTCCGTTTAACGGACATAGACTGGCGAAACACACCAATTTCACCCGAGAAGGTCCGTTAAACGGACATCCATGTCCGTTTAACGGACACACACTGCCCAAAGTGTCCAAAACCATCCGAGAAGGTCCGTTAAACGGACTGGGATG
>JAOSBK010032909.1:0-10353 GCA_027568895.1 Erythroxylum shatona | reverse complement strand
TGAATGTATATATATATATATATATATATATATATATATATACATGTACATATGCTTGACTTTGGTCAATTACTAATGATTATAAATATATTAACCACTGAGCTGTGTAGCTCACCCCATTATTCCCACCTCAAGTGCAGAATAAGAAAGTTAGCAATCCTTGCAAGGCATCAGAAGCTCTAAGATATTAGAAACTTTTGTAACTAAGTTAGTTCAATCACTTTTGGATAGCCTCATAAGCATGTTAAAATATTGAGCATCTTACATACATTGTATTTTGTGTTAAGCATTTGTTATAATGTTAATATGTAATTAAAGCTATGTATGAGCTTTTGGTTGTTTTGGTAAAAAAGTTAGAACTAAAAAGTTCCGTAGGTGTATATGCATGTTTCTTTTATAGTTATTCATTTCGAACTTCGGAGACAAATCTGGGCTCAATTGAGGCAAAGTTTGTTAAAGTTGTCTACCGCAAAGTTGTAGCCTATCCTTCTAGCTTTCCAATGATATAGTACGAAAATTTTGAACTTCTAAGCTCAAAGTTATGGTCCTTAAAAAGGGAAGACATATCTTCTGCCTTTTTGCTTCTTTTGTGATGACGTCATCTTCTTTTATGTTTTGTTTCTTCAGCTTTTTTGCTTCTTCTGTGATGACATCATCTTCTTCTGTGTGTTGCTTCTTCTGCCTTTTGCTTCTTCTGTGTTTTGCTTCTTCTGCCTTTCGCTTCTTTTGTGTTTTGTTTCTTCTGTCTTTTGCTTACTTAGCCTTTTGCTTCTTCTGTGTTTTGTTTCTTCTGCCTTTCGCTTCTTCAGTGTTTTGCTTCTTCTGCCTTTCACTTCTTCTGTGTTTTGCTTCTTCTGCCTTTTACTTCTTCTGTGTTTTGCTTCTTCTGTGTTTTGTTTCTTCTGCCTTTTTACTTCTTTTGTGTTTTGCTTCTTCTGCTTTTTTGCTTCTCCTGTGTTTTGCTTCTTCTGTCTTTTGCTTTTTCTGTGTTTTGCTTCTTCTGCCTTTTGCTTCTTTTGTGTTTTGCTTCTTCTGCCTTTTGCTTCTTTTGTGTTTTGTTTCTTCTGCCATTTGCTTCTTCTATATTTTACTGACATGTCTTCTTCTGTGTTTTGCTGACGCGTCTTCTTCTGTGTTTTGCTGACGCGTCTTCTTCTGTGTTTTGTTGGCACGTCTTCTTATGTGTTTTGCTGACGTGTCTTCTTCTGTGTTTTGCTGACGCGTCTTCTTCTGTGTTTTGTTGACGTGTCTTCTTTTGTGTTTTGCTCCTTCTGTCTTTCGCTTCGTTTGTATTTTGCTGTCTTCTGTCTTTTGCTTCTTTTGTCTTTCGTTTCTTCTGTGTTTTGCTTCTTTTGACTTTTGATTCGTTTGTATTTTGCTATCTTCTGTCTTTTGCTTCTTTGGTCTTTCTTTTCGTCTGCGTTTTGCTCCTTCTATCTTTTACTCCTTTTGTCTTTTGCTTTGTCTGTATTTTGCTATCTTCTATCTTTTGCTTCTTCTGTCTTTCATTTCTTCTATATTTTGCTTCTTCTGTCTTTTGCTTCTTTTGACTTTCGCTTCATCTGCATTTTGCTATCTTTTGTCTTTTGCTTCTTTGGTCTTTCGTTTCGCCTGTGTTTTGCTCCTTTTGTCTTTTCCTTCTTCTGTCTTTCGCTTCTTCTATGTTTTGCTATCTTCTATCTTTTGTTTCTTCTGTCGTTCACTTCGTCTGTGTTTTGCTATTCTCTGTCTTTTGCTATCTTCTGTCTTTTCGCTTCTTCTGTACCTATCTTCTATTCCACTTTTAGCCCTTCGAAAAGGAGAATCTATCTTTGAGGTCCTCATGAAAGTTGTAAACCTTAAAGTCCTCTTTCAAACCGTCTAAAGAACATATTAACCCGAGTTCTCTAAGGGAAGTTTTGCTAAATGTCCCGAAATAGGTATAGTATAGTTGAGGGCAAGTATTGCTTCTGAGTTTGAATCCGAATGCTGGGCTCTGGAAGCGGGGTCCAGCATATCCTCTCCTAAGTGCTGTATCCTCTTCTCATTATTGTATCCTCTTCTCAATATTGTACCCTCGACCAATCTGATTTACCACTTATTCTTCTTGGATAACTTGGTTAGCAAGATCCTTTGGTAGGAAAGGAGAAGAAAACTTTGAAGGAGATTTTTCTTAGAAGAAAGAAGCCACAGATGAGACACCTCTCATGCAAATTTCGGCTAACACATGCAAGAAAGGAGGGAGAGTCCAAAAAATGCAAGAACACCTCTCGTACACCTTGTCAATTTCAATTATGCATGAAAAAGAAAGAAGAGAAGAGCATCCAATACATCACTTCATTCTTTAATCAAACATAAAGAAGTCATTAAATAAGACTCTTCTCATTTGTTTTAAGATGGCTATATGAAAAGACCAGTAACCTAAAATGACATGTCAACTTCAAGTTTTAGTGATGAAAGAAAAAAGATAATCCATCAAATACACCTATTTCATCTTTAATCAAACGAATGCTAAAAGGTTACATTACATGTCATCATTAAAAGACAACCATTAAACCATTTAATGGTATCATTATCCCATTTAATGATGATAAAGCATGATAAATATCATCTTTATTTAGTAATTCAATGCTAAAGGTGTAGCTACATATTCAGCCCTAATAAAACAAAAATTGTACCTTCCATTTCTTTAAGAATTTTGTTTTAATTTAATTAATCTAATTAATCAAATCAAACTAAAGTCTAGCCCATTTCTAAATCTTCATTTGGGCTTCTAATTAACCATTAACTAGTGCATACCCACCATTCAATCATAGGCTTTAAAATCTCCATTTATATTTCTTACTTTTCTTGATAACCTTCCTTGAAGCCAAGTGGAGAATCTTATTGGACTTAGATAATTCAAGCGCCAATAAGCCCAGAATTAATTTAATCTCATTAGAATTAATTCTAGCTTAACTAAATGTCATTCCACTAAAGACAATTAGTTGAATTATTGAATTACTAAATATTATGAGAACACATATTTCAAATAAGATGTCTAATTGTAAACCTTATTATGAACCTTATTATAGCCATCTGCACAACAAAGGATAAAATTACCGTTTTGCCCTTATATTGGTTTTTCCTTCTAGATCTCCTGTTTCAAATTATATGGTGATTAACACACAAGATCTCATCTTGGTGTCAAGACTTGATGGGTAGCTAGTCCATCAAACTACTGGTGACAGTTTAATCACCAAATCTCCTTAAAACATCTAGAAGTGATGATAACACTATAAACTCTTTATTTGAGTGAATGTTCCCTGATACATGTTTCAATTAATAATTGCAACATGCAGACACTAGATTTATACTCTGTAAAAATCCATTATGATCATATCAAAAATTATAATGAAACACATATGAGTTCACCACTCATCAAGATTATGGTTCATAATAAGAGAATGCTTAAGTTGTACGTTTTAAGATTAAAGTAACAGTCCACTTTATTCATGAAAGCATACTTGATTCCAGATTTCTAGTAGTACCATTATCGATAGTAAACTCCTTTACTTATATGGAGATAAATCACAACACTACAGTCTAAAACCATAATCTAGCGACCAACTTGGTTATTCAACTGTGAATCAATTAATTTAGGTTCTAATAATATACATATTTCCTATACATCTCTATATATATGTGTATTACTTACAAAAGAATCTTGGTACCTTTTGACCAGATATATAATGCTCACACAAATAAAACGAAACTCTTTTGTTTTACTAATAATAAAGATTTTCATTACAAAACTGTAACTAAAGAAGATAAAGTTACATGTAAATACATTTGCTTTCCAGGGCACTATATTTACATAATTCCAACACCTCCAACATCGACACCTCCAAATCCTCTATTTAGAAGCCTTTAAAATATGTTTTTAAGTGATAACCATTAACTCTGAATGTCCTATCAATTTTGAGGCTCTGTATCTCTACTACACCAAAAGGGAAGGCATGGGTGATAATAAGTGAACCAACCTAGCAGGAATGCAACTTACTTGGAAAGAGTTTGAGTTTGGAATGATATAATTGTTGGATCAGAAAAAGAAAGCATGCCATAATTGGAGAAACAAAATATTTCAAAACTTTTTGTAAATCTAATTTGTTGTAAGAGCAATATATCCAAATCATCATAACAACCTATACATGATATGGTATAAGGATAATAATAAACATAAACAAGATAGAGATTATATTATCGACTCCTTCAGTACAGCTTTAACTCCTTGTTGCGCTATCCTATCCTCGATAATATATCCTCTCCTAAGTGATGTATCCTCTTTTACTTGTTATTGTTTCCTTTTCTCAATATTGTATTCTCAACCAATCTAATCTACCACTTGTTCTTCTTGGACAATTTTGTTAACAAGATCCTTTGGTGGGAAAGGAGAAGAAAACCTTGGAGGAGAATTTTCTTAGAAGAAAGAAGAGTAAGAATGAGACACTCTCATGCAATTTTTGATTTCTTCATGCAAGATAGGAGAGAGAATGATAAAAATGTAAGAACCTCATCTTACTTCCTCACACTTTCAGTTAATGACAAAGGAAAGAAGAGTTTTCCAACCAATACGTCATTTCTTCATTTAATCAATGATAAAGAAGCCATTAAATGAGACTCTTCTCATTTGTCTTTAAGATGACTATATGAAAAATCTATTAACCTAAATGAGACCTATCAATTTCATTTTTGATGATGAAAGAAGATGGTCCATCCAATGTACATCCTTCTTCTTTAATCCAATGATTGCTAATAGGTTACATGCTATCATTAAAAGACCATCTTTATTTAGCAATTTAATGTTAAATGTGTAGCTGCACATTCAACACTAATGAAAAAACAAAATTGCACTTTACTTTCTTAAAAACTTTGTTTTAATTTAATTAATCTAGTTAATCAAATTAAACCAAAGTCTAGGCCATTTCTAAATGTACATTTGGGCTTCTAATTAACCATTAATTAGTTTAAGCCCAACATTCAATTATGGGCTTCTAAAACTGCTATTTATATTCCTTACTTTGCTTGATAACCTTCCTTGAAGCCAAGTGGGTAATCTTATTGAACTTAGATAATTCAAGCTCTAATAAGCCTAAAATTAATGTAATCTCAATAGAATAAATTCTAGTTTATTAACTAAAGGTTATTCCACTAAAGATAACTAGTTAAACTCTTTAATTACTCAATATTATGAGAACACATATTTTACATCCAATTGCAAACCCTATTTAGAACCTTATTATAGACATCCGCATTACAAAGGGTAAAATTACCATTTTGCCCTTATGTTGGCTTTGTTGGAGTTATGTAAATATAGTACCGTACAAAGCAAGTGTATTTACATGTAACTTTATCTTCTTTAGTTGAAGTTTACTAATGAAAATATATATTATTAATAAAACAAAAGAGTTTGGTTTTATTTAGGTGAGCACTATATATCTAGTCAAAAAGGTACCAAGATTCTTTTGTAAATAATATACATATACATAGAGATGTATGGGAAACATGTATATTATAAGAATCTAAATTGATTGATTCATGGTTGAATAATCAAGTTGGTTGCTTGATTATGGTCTAGACTGAAGAGTTGCGATTTATCTCCATGTAAGTAAAGGAGTTTACTTTAAGGGAATGATGAGTTTCATATCATGATAGTAGATGACCGATAATGGCACTATTAAATGAATCTAGAATCAAGTATGTTTTCAGGAATAAAGTAGGTTGTTACTTTAATCTTGAAACATACAACTTAAGCATTCACTTATTATGAACCACAATCTTGATGAGCGGTGAACTCGTATGTGCTTCATTATAATTCTTGATATAATCGGAATAGATTTTTACAGACTATTAATCCAGTGTCTGCATGTTGTAATTATCAATTGAAATATATATCAGGGAACATTCATTCAAATAAAGAGTTTATAGTGCTATCATCACTTCTAGATGTTTTAAGGAGATTTGGAGATTAAGCTGGCACTAGTAGTTTGATGGACTAGCTACCCATTAAGTCTTAACACTAAGATGAGATCTTGTATGTTAATCACCGTAAAAAGTGAAATGAGACATCTAGAAAAAAAATCAATATAAGGGCAAAACAGTAATTTTACCTTTTATTATGTGGATGGCTATAATAAGGTTCTAAATGGGGTTTACAATTGGACATAAAATATGTATTCTCATAATATATAATAATTCAAGAGTTCAACTAATTGTCTTTAGATGAATGACATTTATTTAATAAGCTAGTATTAATTCTAATGAGATTAAGTTAATTCTAGGCTTATTGGAGCTTGAATTATCAAAGTCCAATAAGATTTCCCATTTGGCTTCTAGTAAGGTTATCAAGCTAAGTAAGAAATATAAATGGAGGATTTAGAAGTCCATAATTAAATGTTAGGCTTGCTCTAACTAATGGTTAATTAGAAGCCCAAATGTACATTTAGAAATGGGCTGGACTTTGGTTTAACGTAATTGATTAGATTAATTATATTAAAGCAAATTTTTTAAAGAAAGGAGTAGCATTTTAGGTTTTATTAGGGTTGAATGTGCAGCTGCACATTTAACATTCAAATGCTAAATAAAGATGATCTTTATTATGGTTTATCATCATTAAATGGAGTTATGAACTTACCATTAAATGGTTTAATGGTTATCTTTTAATGTTAGCATATAACCTATTAGCATTCATTGGATTAAAGAAGAAAGATGTGCATTGGATGGACCATCTTCCTTCTTCCATCTTCCAAAACCGAAATTGGTAGGTCATGTATAGGTTAATAGTCTTTTCATATAGCCACCTTAAAGATAAATGAGAAGAGTCTCATTTATTGGCTACTTTATGATTGATTAATGAAAGAAGTGATGCATTGGATGCTATTCTCTTCTTCCATACTATGCATAACCAAAATTAAGTGTTTAAGAAAGAGTTCTTGCATGGTTTGACTCTCCTCCTCCTTTCATGCATGAGTGAACTGAAATTATCAAGAGAAGAGTCTCATTTTTGGTTCATTTTCTTCTAAGAAAAATATCCTCCAAACATTTCTTCTCCTTTCCCACCAAAGGATTTTGTCAACCAAATTGTCCTAGAAGAACAAAAGGTAAATGAAATTGGTTGAGGATACAACAAGGAGAAGATAGATTCCTAAAGGAAAAGATTCAAAAACAAAGGTTTTGGATACTAGAAAAAGGAGAGGATAGCGTAGTGAGGAATTAGAGCTGTAGCAAAGGAGTCAGTAATACTCTTCATCTTGTTTATGTTTATTATTATCCTTATACCATATCATGCATGGATTCGAATGATGATTTGGATATGTTGCTTCCGCTGCAAATATGATTTCTAAAAAGTTTTGAAATCTACTGGTTCTCCAAATATAGCATGCTTTTGTTTTCCGATCCAACATTTTGGGTTCTACCTCTCTTTGTTTTTGTGCCTCCCCCGGCGTCACTACTCTATCGTGTTTCTGCGTCTCCCCTTATGGGTTCAATTTTTGGAGCTGTCTTTGTGTGTCGTGTCCTCAAGTTGGTGTCTCCTTAGCTGCGTGCGTCTTGGTCAGGTCCCTGTGCGTCCCATGTGGTCGAGTCCTGGTGCGCCCCTTGGTGCGTTAACCTACTGCATACAGGCGTCCTTGGTGCGTCGCTCCTCTTTTGTGCTTCCGCGTGGTGTTCTATAGCCCTGTTTTGCGTCACTATGTGGAGCGTCTTTGGTGCGTTGACGTCTCAAGTTCACGTCTCCTAGCAGCTGCATCATTTTTGGTGGGTCTTTCCTCACTGTTTTGCACACTGTAGCTCTCCCCAGTTCACGCTCTTTTCGTGCCTCCCTTCGATGTAACAGTCGCTCCCCTGTCAAATGAAAAACCTCCCCAAATTAAAACTTTGTTTTTCACTTGCTGGCTTATGTTTTCTCTTTTTTACTTGCCGTTTTGGACTGCTCCCTGGCTACTACCTTTTTGCTATTGTTGGACTCTGCATTTTGGACCCCTTAGCTGCCATGCCTAACCTGTGCATTGCTATTAGCATTTTAGCTTTCTTTTTTATTCAACCAAAATCAAGTCCTTTTCATTGACATTTTTTTATTTACAAATTAAACAGAAACCACTATAAATGCAGATTTAGATAAACTAAACAATTTAGCAAGTAAAATTTGTATAAAACCTAATGACTATATGCAGAAACTAAGATAAAAAAGTCACTCATTTCAATGCGAAAATGCTTTCATCACCAATTGAGTAGATAACTGAGTAACTTGGTCCACTTCTAAAATTTCTCTCTTTTCATTAGTTCTCTCGGAGGGCTACTGGTAGTTGTTTGAAGCCATATCTTCAGGCAATGCACATGCTTCTTGAGATGTTTTTCTCATCAGAGTACCACCTGCTGCTACATCCACAATGGTTTGAGTCTAGCCATTCAACCCGTTGTAAAACATTCCATTTGTACCCACTCTTGGCATCCGTGATGTGGACACTTTCTCAAAAGATCTTTATACCTCTCCCAAGCTTCATGTAATAGTTCCAAGTCATACTGTCTAAATGTACTGATCTCAGCTCTTAACTTTGCAGCTTTATTAGGTGGAAAAAATTTAATCAAGAACTATTGTGCCACCTTTTGCCAAGTTCGCATTCTATCAGCAGAAATTGAATGAAGCCAATTCTTTGCTTTGTCCCGAAGAGAAAATGAAAACAAAGTGGGCCTAATGTCATCTTGCGTGGCCCCTTCAGTCTTGATAGTGTCCCATAATTCCTGGCAGCTTGCAAGATGATCATTTGGATCCCCGTGAGCATAAACATTATGTCTTTAGATACTGTGATAATTGTCTACCACTGTAGGCTGGAAATATTCCCTGATAGGACGTTGTTGTACTTGTTCCTATTCATTTCCATTATCTCCTCCTCCATTTCCTCCTTTCAAATTAGTTGCACCAAGTTTGGCCTCTAACTGAACTACTCTTTGAGCCATTTCATCTATCTCTCTTTGAATTCTCTGAAGTTCTTTTGCTTGATTTTTCATTTTCTCTTGTCGACGAATTGACCTTACTGTTCTTTCCAACTCTAGGTCAAACTGTCTTTCTTTCCCTCTAGCGGTTTAGGGCATACAATCCTTTTACACACAAGTTGTGTTATAAAACGAAAATGCAAAAAGAAAAAGAAACAAATAAGTTACTCTAGGAATAAAAGGAAAACCAACAAGTAAATATCAAACTAGCTATGGAGGCAAACATTCAAACATTAATCCCCAGCAATGGCGCTAAAAATTTGTTCGTGAACGACAAGTGCACGGTTGTCAAAGTGAGTAATAAATTGATAAGAACCGAGTAGTGTCCATAGGGATTATGAAAAAGTTCAAATCTATGCTAGCTATCAGTGTTTGAAATTGGGTTGAGTGAATTTTTAGGAAAATAAAAGCAATGTAAAGAATTTTTAATAACTCAAAGAAATTTCTAAACAACTACCCAATTTAATAGGACCAAATAACTATGAATATGACAAATTTATGTAATAACTAATTTAGAAAAGAGTGCAATAATTGACTAATTAAAGGTATTAATGTTAATGGGGAATGACTTTCTCTTAGGGAATGATATATTTGTCAACCTTAATATTCAATTAGTTATCCTACACAAATGAAATATCCTAACCTTGTAGGTGAATTTTAAGAGTATTTAATCTCCTTCTCCCAAAGGTGAGTTAATCTATCCACTCTAGAAATAACTTAGTAATCCCTTACTTAAGTTCTTCCTAGAGTTTTTTTAGTCCCAAACCTTTAATTTTTACCTCCTAAGTTTCTTAGATCTCCCAAGTCACAAAAAAATCTAGCAAAATCTCCCTTTT
The DNA here is from genome assembly GCA_027568895.1 of Erythroxylum shatona. Lineage (NCBI taxonomy): Eukaryota > Viridiplantae > Streptophyta > Magnoliopsida > Malpighiales > Erythroxylaceae > Erythroxylum > Erythroxylum shatona. The sequence goes on along the minus strand of JAOSBK010032909.1, from coordinate 508 downwards.
TCCAAAGGTGAATTTATACTAAGGCAATTTCCAATCATCTAAAGGAAGAACAAATAAACCTAAGGAAAATTCAATAAGTATATGAATATTGAGTCTTGAATTCAGCAAAATTCAATATTAAAGCATCAACAAAATATCAAATCCGTAAGAGAAATTAAAGTTCTAGCCACAAATAATCATGCCAAGCAATCCACAAGCATAGGCCCTAAACAAATTCATGAAGGGATCAAATATAATTGAAGAACAATCCTCCCAATCTGCAGTTGAACTTGCCCTCCAATCTCCTTTATGTGGTTGCTTCTTTGGTAGTGAATGGATGTAGCATGGTAAAGTGAATGAAGGCTAATGCATATGCTGGACCCCAAACTTTTAGTGGAAATTAGAAATATGAAAATGAAAATTTGATAAGAGCTTTTGTATATGAATAGAGTTATAGATATTTTTGCCTTAAGGAAATTGATGAGAAAAGATTTGTTTGATTTGATAACTTTGGGTTTCAAATAGATTT
>JAOSBK010032908.1:0-10357 GCA_027568895.1 Erythroxylum shatona | reverse complement strand
CACACACACACACACACACACACACACACACACACACATGTGTGTGTGTGTGTGTGTGTGTGTGTGTGTGTGTGTGTGTGTGTGTGTGTGTGTGTGTGTGTGTGTGTGTGTAGCAATTTAATATATAATAAGGAAACATAAATTGTTAACTTGAACTATAAAAGAAATAACTCTAGGTGGATTGATTGGCTTGTGATAATTGAGCTCATCACTTTCAACTTTTGAGGATCATAGATCACCATAATTCTCCCATAGTAATAAGCTATGTGATTAGAGAGGATGCACCCAATCATTCCTCAAGAAAAATACTTGCTCCAAACCTTTATCACTAAGTTTAGACCTAACAAAAAAGGTCTTATTATCTGAATATGATCTCTAAGTAATATTTTATTTTTTTTGGAGGGATGTTAATCCTTATGATATTTTAGTAAGAAATTCATTTTCTAGATGATTTAGAGCAAGAGCCCTTAGCCTCTCTATCTAACTTCCTCATAGTAATTAGAGTGAATTCTTGACCACTAATCGTTGCAAGATCTCTAGTAGAGGACCTATTTTCACTAGACTTCATCTGTTCCATAAGCTAGTAGAGGACCTATTTTCACTATACTTCATCTGTTCCATAAGTTCAGAGACTTGGGCCAAGCATTTGCCATCATCCTCGTTTTCATGTCTTTAAAAATTTCTATTAGATTTAACTTAATTGTATCTTACATATTTATCATTCACTAACATAGAGCAATAGTTGGATCTTATGTGACAAATCTAACTCATAACTCTTATATAGCTCACTATTTGGGCCATCTTGTTCTATATTTTCACCTTTTATTACAATTGAAGCAGTAGAAATGTTTATAGCTTTAGCAAGCTCTTTATCATTATTTACAAGTTCATTATATTCTCTATTTATAATTCTTCTATCTACAAGTTTTCATACCTTAACTAAGTTGGAGAATTAAGGTCTCCATTAATATGATACAAATATAAAGTCTTATACATATCTCCACTCTTATTTAGTCTTATGATTGGAATTGATTTAGTAGAAAATTGACTTAATTCCACCAATACATATATCCTAGCATAACTTATTCTCTTGAGCGTGGTTCTAGCTTCATCCATGACTATTGGTTTGCCAATATAGCTCATAATGTAGATCAAACCTTTAGTGTTCTAATACTTTAAAGAAACATTATGTAAATTGATCTACAGAGATTTCTCCTACTCTTAAGGTCTAAAGAAACTACACCTAATTGCCATTTTTGGAGGAGGATAGGTCTGCCCCTAAATCGCAATGGCCTATTGTCTACGATTGTTTGAGTTTAATGTTGTCAACCAAAATTGAAGATAAAGTGATCATCTTTCAAAATTAGAACCTCCTGCAAACCATAAGAATTCTAGCTCTTATATGCCAAAGTTGTAGAGGAGAATAAGCAAGTATTTTCTTAAGAAACCAATAAGAGAAGATTTCCATTTAACCACTCCTACCTATAGTACATTCAATGAAGGTGCTATAATCAACTAAATGGGGGAAAATTATAAGGAAGTGGCTCTAGCAAAATCACTCAGAATGTGGTTTTGAATTCTTCCTGAAGGAGCTTTAAAAGGGCCAAACTCCTTAAGTGTGGAAGGATTTTTGTTGTTGTCTTTTTCTAGGTGAGAGTAAGCAAGCTGGAGAGGGGATGAGTAATGCTAGAGTAGAGAGGTGAAAACGAAAAGGAGTCTTGAAGAGGAAGGAGCTCCAGTTGGTGTTAGGATACATTTGTAAAATTAGCAAAAAAAAAAAAAAGAGAAAAAGTTTAGAATATTGTTAATAAATCGGTAAAAATAAAGGTGGGAAGAACATCGAAGGGGTTAGATCTAAGAACCAAGGTTGATCTTTCCAAAGTTATAGAGAAGCTAAAGGTGAATATAAAGGGTAAGAAAAAATCATAATAAGGGAATAGAGAAATTGCCGGAAAAGGAAAAGAGGATATTTGAACTAACTAGAGAGGAGAAACCACTTGAGAGAAAAGGGGAATAGTGCAAGAAGAAATAGCTAAAAGTAAGAAGATTACTAGATAATAAGGATGACATGGTAAATAGGAGGAAACTAAAAACAATTGATGGGAGGAAAAAATAGCGATATCGATGATAAAGAGAAGATGGAGAAAACATCATGTTAAAAGTCGAATTCTATTAAATTATACAATATTATAGGTTCATAAACCCAAATCTTAATGTTCTTATAGGTAAGTTATGAACTAGTCTTAGGATTTTCATATTTTGGAATTTCAAGATGTTTAAATCTTTTAGATTTCACGTGTGGCTTATTGTTTTTTAGTTTCTCAAACTTAATATGAGTTAGCTTTTAACCCTAATTAAGGTTTTAATTCCATTCTAAAATTTTAATCAATAACAATCAAACAAAAGTAATCATGTTATAAAATTAATGATGGCTCTAATGGTACTATTAGAAAATCAAGGCGAGATTCGATCCCACATGTAGCAAAATAATGATAAAACTTTTTTATATGAATTTTCAAAATCCAAGATCACTTTAAAATTCTATAACATGATTATAAAATAAAATAAAATAAAGTATGAATCATAATTTTTACCTTATTGTGAAACATCATCCTTTTGTTGTCATATCCCTTGAATTGTTTTTAAAACTGACTCATTTTAATTACCGTATTCTAATGTTATGGATCTCGTAACGAGTTGGCCAAAAAGGTACAATATTTAGCAGTACTGTACCAACTAATGGTATTGACTTATACTGTCCTTTTTTTTGTACTGGCTAGTATCGACTAATATTTAAAATGCTAACCAAATATTGGTTTGTTTCACGAAAACTAAAAAATATAAAGACTAAAATGTAAACGAAAAACCCTAGTGTTCTTTCGCTTCCATGCCGCCTCTTTAATGTTAATCCCTCACCTTTATCCCTCCAGCTACACTCTCCTCTAGTCTGTCACCTTATTGTTTCTTAGTTTGTCACTATACCCAATAACCCTTGCTGCTGCTAATCTCTAACTTGTCACTGCCTTGAGTCCCAAGTCCCATTATAAGTTGTAGCCTATCATAGTCTTGCGTCTCCCAACATTCATCATAACCCGTAGCAATCTTAATCATTGTCTTACATCGCACGCACCCCTCACCCCATTATGGATTGTTCTCCAGACTCCACCTCTGGTTCTCCACCATTGCATCACATCAACATCTATTGTGGCCTCGTGTTGTGTTGTGTTATAAAATTCTAGGGCTGTGAATATTATGCCTGTGATAAAGATAAAGCCAAGGTTGCATTTTGTAGGAAAAATCCTCCAAAATTGTGTTTGATAATTGATAAATTAATAATGTGATTGCTTAAGTTATGGTTTTGGGGACATGTGGTGTGTGGCTTATGAATTGTGATTATAAAAGTTTGAACTTGCTTCTTTCATAAAAGTTAACAAGAGTATTGTTTTGAAATTGGAATTGGTTGTGTTTCTATTATGATTGGAAACTGGAACTTTGAAATTATGACTTTGAGATTATTCATTTGTTGTCTGAAATTTGGAGTTTGATTATGAATTTAAGGTTGTCTTTGTCTAAAATTTGAGATTAAGATACATTGAAATTTGATTCAAAGGTTAGTCTTTATTAGAAATTAAGTTATATATTATAAATTGAATTTTGAAATCATTAGTAATTATATAAAATGATTTATAGTTTATTTATGTATGTGATTGGATTATTTGATCAACTAATTAATAATCATACAAAATAGGTTATTGTTAAGAGTTTATGGTTAAATCATATAATTATACGAAATAGGTTATAGTTTTAAGTTTATGTTTAAATTATATAATCACATAAAATGAGTTCTATTTGTAACTTTATGGTTTAATTATGTGATTACATAAGTTGAATTACAGATGCGAGTTTATAGTTGAATTATGTAATAACACAAAAATGAGTTATAGTTGTGATTTGTGAGTTTATGATTCAATTATATAATCACACAAAATAGTTTATAATTGTGAGTTTATTTTTTAGTTATATAATTACACAAAATAGTTTATAGTTGTGACCTTATGTTTGAATGATCTAATCAGACAAAATGAGTTATAGTTGTGAAAGTTCAATATATATATATATATATATGATGTTTGGAAAAAGAAGCATGAGTTATTGGGAAACTATTATTGATTTATTTCTTTATCTTTTTACACAACTTTATTTTGATATAAAGTCAGTAAATTAATTTTGATGTATGTCTTCATTTATTTTTATAGGTAAATGGAAGGAAGTGTAAGTGCTCCTAATAATTCAACCACTCTAGAAAGATTTAGTAATCCAGCTTAGGCTTATGTTAGATTGGTTCTTGGAATAAAGAACCATATCATTTGTTTGTAATGTAATCAGCAATTGAAAGGTGAAGAAATCACCAAATTAAAGCAACATTTAGCTTGGGGGTCAAAAATGATGTGGAGCCCTATGAAAAAGTGAGATATGATGTGAAATGACAAATGGAGAGTTTGCTTGAAGAGTATCAGTATGAGAATGATAGAAGGCAAATATTGAACTACGAAATTGGTAGTGAAATTTCTTTTGTTAATGGTTAAGATGATAGTGGGGATGTTGAAGGTGGTAGTATTCGTACCCAATAAGAAGGGAATGTCACACTTGATATTAGGAAAAGAAGAAGACAGATGTCTAATTTTGATGCACCATGCACAACTCTTGGAGCTCAACCTTCAATTTATAATGCCTTACATTCTAAAGAAGTAGCTCATAATGTAGACATGGAAATGGCTAAATGGTGGTCTGATTCAAGTATAACATTCATTGTTGTCTAGTCTTATTATTATTAGCCTATGGTAGATACTACTGCATCTTACAGTTTGAGATAAAAAGACTCCTTCAACTGATGACTACAGAGGTAAACTTCTAAGTAGTTTTGTTTATTACATAAAAGAACATTTGGACGAAAGAAGAAAGACTTAGGCTTATGGATATTCAATCATGTGTGATGGTTGGACAAATAAAAGACAGAAACCTATTATTAATTTATTGGTTTATTCTACTAAGGAGATAATGTTTTTGAAGTCTATTGAAGCATTTGGCCTTGTTAGGAATGTTGATACTTAATTTTAGATATTTGATGAAGTTGTGAATGAAGTTGGGCCAAAAAATATTGTTCAATTTATTACTGACAATGATTCTACTTATAACAAAGCTGGAAGAAGATTGTAAGGCAAATATAATTCTTTTTATTGGACTCCTTGTATTGCACATTATATTGAGCATATGTTGGAAAATATAAGAGATACTAGATATTTTCCTATTATTTATGAGATTGTACAGAAAGCAAATAAGGTGACTAAGTTCATTTATAATTGTGTATGGATCCTAAATTTAATAAGAAAGGAATTCACAAATGGTAGAAATTTGTGTCATCCAACTATTACAAGATATGCAATTAATTTATTTTTACTTCAGTAATAAAAAGGAGTTGACGTAAATGTCTACAAGTAATAAATAAACTGTATCTTAACATCCCAGGTCTACTGCTAGATTGGAGATTTCTAGAATTATACTTGAAGATCATAAATTTTCATCCCAATATCAATTTTTCATCCGAGTTTTTGAATTTTTCATGAGAGTACTTTGTCTATTGATAATGATGAGAAAACCACAATGGTTTATTTTTATGATGGCATGGAGAGGGGAGGAAGCAATCATGGTCAATATAAAAAATAGGTCTTATTTGTACACATATTATCTTACAATTATCAATGAGAGATAAGAAAAGTAATTTACTCTTCATTGCAGCTGGGGTGTTTTTGAATTATAATGTCTATTTTAGACCAAGTTTTGTAAAAACAGTTGAAGTTAATAGGGGAATGTTATTAACCATTGCAACTATTGTTTCCCATGAGATGATGCAAGATGTCTTAAGCTTACAAATAGAGATTTATAAAGATGTTTCTGGTGATTTTTGGATGCTTATTACTATTCTTCAAAGAGATAAACTTAATCCAAGTGCGTAGTTTTTACTTTTGTCACCAACCTGTTTGGAAGTGGAGTTATACAATTACAAAGGTTTGTAATTTAAATTATAAGTCAATATGTGAGTGCAATAGGGTGTGAAAAGAATAGTGGCATATTTTAATTCATCCATTCAAAGAAAAGGAATGTATTGGAACATAAGAGATTGAATGACTTGTTCTTTATTCGATAAAATTTAAAGCTTGGAAAAAGGAACCTTGTTATCATTTTAAAGTTGAATATAATTTCTTAATAATTTATTTATATTTATTTTTATTATGATTTTTAATAGAATAAGTAATTATGTAGATCCAATTTGCCTTGACCAAATCGATCTCTTGTCGAATTGGGTTTTTAACGACTGAATAAATGAGAGTGACTTGGAAGATAATCTTGCATGAGAAAGTATTGACATGTCATTTGATGCAACGAATTTGAATGACTTGGAAGATTATTTCAAATTTCTATTTTTATGATTTTTGAAGACATGTTTGATATAAAATTATTAGTTATATAACACAATATATTAAGGGACTATTTTGTAACTTAACAAAATTTAGGAATTATTTATAATTTTAAAAAATTACCCAAAATGATACCCATATTGACCTGTACCATTACAGTATCATACTAAAATCAAATCTAGTACCAGTACCGATACCAGTACAATATTCATAATATTACCATAGTCAGGTCTGACCTCTAATAGAATTCATAAAACATGTTGAGAGAACTCTATAACCATTATAGAGAAGCTTAGACAAGAAGTGCTAGCTTCTTCAGAGCCTAAGCTTATTTATAATAAGATTTGGACATTTTAGTAATTTAATTGAAATAAAATTATAATTTCAATTAAATTTTGATTGGAATTATAATTAATTTAATTATAATTAAATATATTAATTTGGTTCATATAAGATCCGATATCTCAAATTGGTCCTTATTTATTAAATATCTTATATTTAATCATAAAATTTCTTGAACTTTATAATCTAGGTCAACTTTATTAAAACACTTTTTCTCTCTTTAACTCGTTTTTTGTGTGTGACCTAGTATATTCCTAAATATATTGGAAGTAGATATAAATTATAATCTTAAATCATATAGTTTTTCATACAATTCAAGTATTTCGTCATAGAATATTCTAATTAAGCCAAAGGTATGAAATTAATGTCTATCTATTTATAGTCTAATCATGTTAATTTTTTTACTGGTAGTAATTAATTTTATTAATGATATTTAAAAACTATGATTCCATTAAAAACATTTCAAAACTATTCTCAAAATGTCATTGTATCTTCGCCGAAGATTTTTCTAAATTAATATTAACTGAGATTAATGGAACATTCTTCCAATCACTTTAGGGTGATGAATCATATACTAATAACTCAACTCTCTCTATATAGTTTGTACTATATTCAGTGACTATCAATTGAGCTATCTTTAACTAAAATATGTCATAAGTAGTATCAAAATATAATAATCTCTATACAAGATACTTTGGAGATCTTATATTAAAGGATTACTTACATAATCCTCACAATCAAAATTTACATAGACAATAAGTAATGTTCCAAATGAAATTCTCATATGGTGTCAATTCAATGAAATTGTTCTCTAACAAGAACCCACACGTTTTTTTACATATCTTTACAATTTAGTTTATAAGATTGACTACTTCCTCTATAATAAAGACATGCTAGTCTTTTTATGCTCTATTAATATGCACTCTAAGTAGACCATTGAATAGAAATAATTTAGGAATATTACATAAATATAATGTGAATTTTATAATTATGATCTCATCATAATTTTATTTGCAATTTACTTTAATCTCATGAACTTTATCATGCACATTTGAATATATATAAAATATAAAAAAGATAAAAGAATGTCTTTAAACAATTATGTCATTAAATTATAACTAATCAATTAGTTATAGTGTATAAACTAAAATTTTCATCTTTAGTTTTGTGGCTACAACTTTTGTTTGATTATGTAATTATAGTTCAAGATGTATAAGAGATTTTTTAACTTGAGGTCTTCAAAGTTATCTTGTATAAGAATTACTATGTTTTAATACTACTTATAGCTTATTCTAATAATAGGTCATTCAATCGGTAGTCATTTGATATAGCATAAACTATATGGAGATAGTTAGGAATAATGTTCCATTGTTCTCAATTATTATTGATTCGGAAAATCCTTGGCTAAGATGGAATGATGCTTTGTAAATACTTTACAAATGTCATCAATTGAATTAATAGTTAATGTTGTAGAACTAATATGAGTGCACTCAAAAAGAGTAAATATTAATTACATGCCTGTCTAATCAGAGCATTATATGATGAAATGATTGAATTATACAGAAAAATCATGTACAGAAAGATTAGTCAAAACTACTTTGGCATTCCTAAATTTTGGGAGATCATGATGCGTTGTTAAACACCAATATTGATATGTGATTATAAATTATTTAATTAGAGAATTAAAGATAAATTAAAATGAGTTTTAATTTATCTAATTCTAATTGTGAATTAGAATTATAATTTATGTCAACGTATATAGGAACGTAATGGGTCACATATAAAGAACAAGTTATAGAGAGCAAAGTTATTTTAATCAAGTTGGACTTGATTGTGAAGTTTGAGAAACTTTATGATTAAATATGAGATATTTAATAAATAAAGATCAATATGAGATATCAAATTTTATTCGGGAATAATTGATATTTAATTAAAATTATTTGTAATTCTAACTAAAGTTTAATTGAAATTAGAATTTAATTTCAACTAAATTACTAAAACGTCCAAAATTTATTATAAATAGGCTTAAACTCTAATGGAACTAGCACTTTTTACTTACCCTCTCGGTAAGAATTACAGAGTTCTCTTAAGCTCTTGTATGCATATTTATAGAGGCTGGATACCTGTGCGACTACGGTGGTGGAGATAAACTGATTTTAGAAACTGTTTGATGGATACGATAAGAAAATGATCAAGCTTCGAAATAAGATACGAATTATGATTCATGATTTATTATGATTTTTATATATTAATCATTTTACACAATAAAGTGATCTTGGTTTTTAGGAAATCAAACGACGAAAAGTTTGTAGTTTGTAGTTATTTTACTGTTGTCGGGATCAAATCTCATCTTGATTTTCCAACAATTTATGGATTGTTAATTCATATATTTATATATAAACAAATGATTAATCAATGAAAATATACTGTGTTTAGCTTTTCTCCTAGTTCAAATGTTTAGAAATTGAAGTTTTATATTTAGTTTCGAAATGGGGAGAACGTTTGTCTTTAGTTATCAAAATTAGGCAGATTCACATCATGCAAGCATCATAGAAGTTTTAAGTTTTAACTCAATTTCATGGGTATCTAAAAAAATTTGTTTCATGATTTGTACAAGAGTTGAAGAGTAATTTCATCAAGGGAAAAAAAGATGTAAAATGTCATTTATCATATATTAAGACCACAAATAGTTTATTAATTAAATTTGGTGTATAAGATGACTTCTTTGTGAAACTTTTTTTAAATGAATTATTTCAACACCAATCATGGGTCTTATAGTCCTTCCTAGATATTATTCAAAGTCAAATTACAATTGTAACGATTCATATATATTATTTCACTGTACTTTCTTTCAAAATTTCAATTGTCTACTCATTCTTTTCATTATCAAAATTAGTTTTGTTTATTATTCTTAGAGTGTATTATATCCAATGTTATGAATACTATATCAAATTTGATATTGAATTTAATTTTGATACAGTATATGTAAATCATTTATCAGATCGAATGATTTTGTGTACCTGTATCCATGATTTTGTATTTGTTGTGGAAAACCGTTTATTTCCTTTCGTCTTCTTCTTTTATCGAATTCTTCAATGGTTCAAAATGTTTTGATTCTATAAGTTTTCTCAACTTATATAGCATCACCAACGGACATGTCCTTTGGAAATTGGAAGAGAGAGGAAAAAGGTCTTTGACCCATTTAAGATCCATTCTATAATACCCAATAACCAATATCTTGGGTGCTTTTATTGGACTGCAATCTATAAGTGACATGGGACATAAAATAGTCTAAGAATCTCCCACTTAGCCCATATTACGACTTAGTGTTCCAACAACTTTAAGTGCACATAATACATGGAATCGATCAAGTCATCCTTAATTGAATTAAGTTGATGGGATCATGGCGGTCACAAGTTATATAACCTGATTCCTTCCATGTATCACAGAATCAACTCAACGCAACAAACTTTAAGTGGGTTATTCGGTAATTGTTATCTCACAAATAATAATTATTGTATACAACATAATGTGGATAA
>JAOSBK010032907.1:0-10360 GCA_027568895.1 Erythroxylum shatona | reverse complement strand
TCTGTGGTTCGACCCTATTCACCACTTTACTCGCTTAAGTGTTCTAGAGTAGGAATTTATTTTTGTTAGTTTGACACGCCATCACCAGTCGACAAGTTTAACCCAAATATTCTAGAAAGACGTCGTCAGTTATATGTCAGGTCATTAATGACCCAACACTTTCTAATATTATTTTATTTCAAAAGTGAGCCCATATTCACATGACAATGCCCACTTTTTAAAAAATAAAAAAATTTGTTTATTTTAAACATTTGGGACACTGTATTTAATTGATCCTAATGTTGATTAACTTGAACAAGCATATCAACTTAACTAATCAGAAAATAATTAATCGCCTCAGCCTCTTACCAAAAGAGAATCACTGTCATCAGTATTTCCCAAATATAAAACCCCAGCCGAACCAACAATACCAAATTGTTACTTCTTTAAGGGTTAGATACACAATAGCAACAACCCTCCCATCATCAACTTCAGAGCAAAATATCCTACCTCGCACCTTCTTTGTCAACTTTTCCAGAGCAAAGCATCAAATATGCAAGAAAAATGGGAAACAACCACCAGCAAGCAACAACATCATTGAGACTTGGGATCAGGAGCAGAGGGGGAGAGATCGTGGAGTTCCAAAGAGGCCACATTGTGTGCTCCACAGGAAGAAAAGACCGTCACAACAAGCTCTACACGACCAAAGGCCCCCAGAGACTGACGAGTTTGTCTCTCAGCCCACACTACCATTCAGTTCCACGACGTCCAGGACTGCCTCGACTACGACTGAGCAAGCAAAGTCATCGACTGGCTCATCAATAAAGCCAAGACCGCCATCGACGAGCTCGCTGAACTTACCGTATGGGACCGAACAACTGCTGCCACCTCAAGAACTACTCAGCAACAACATGAAGAAGAAGATCGCACCAGAAATGATAGTCAAAGAGAGTATCATTTTTTTATGGAGAATGTTGCTAGTCCTGCCACTGTTAGTAACAGGAAACAGAATGCCACCATAAAGCCCCCAAAAATGACACAATCAACAAAGGTAGTAGTGTCAAATGATGTCCCAAACAAGCAGCAACGTACAGCAGCCTATGTCAGAAAACAACCCTTCTAATTTTCTTCCACCATCATTAGACTCCGATTCCATAGCTAATACTATCGTCTTTTTTCCCAAGCTTATGTTGGAGTTGAAAAAATGAACAGCAGTCTAGTTCGGAGGAGATGTGGGGCCACTTTTGAGATAAAATAATAATAAAATAAATTTATTAATTTTTTAAAAAGTAAACCTCACATTTTAACGTTTTCTAAATGTTAGAATCATATATGTACTCTCTAAAATATTGTGGTTAAATTTATTAATTAGTGTAAAATTGACCCTTTTTATTTATCAAATTACTAGCCTTTGTTCTATCATCTCTTAAGTCAAAGCTATTACTCCTATCCTAACACCCAACACAAGCTATTGAAGATAAGTTTGACAAGTCTGTAAACAACTCTAATACTACTCAATAAAGAGAACAAGAATTAATATTAAGAACCAAAATAAGCATCGCAATATGTAGATGTAAAAATAAAGTACACACAATCGCAAACCAATCAAAATTAGATTGTCCAAAATTTGAACCACTAATAGCAGCTAGGTTTCTACATAATGCTAAAACACATTACTATATTATTAAGAAAGACCAAACAAAATGTTAAAAATTATAAACATAAAAGAACTTAAAACTTTTAATGGATAGATGAAGACTGAAAATTGAAATCTCAACACTTAAAGGGCAATAAATCAGCCAAATAGAGAAGAAAAATTTATGAGATATTAATTAACTAGAGAAGAAAATCAACCAAACCGATTTGATCAATTTAAGATGTCACACATCAACTATGTATCTTCTCGTCTAAGTTCACATAGTTCACCAAAAATTCCTGACTCAATTTGGATCTGCAAAAGAAGAAGGTAAAGCAAAACAAATTTCAAAAGCTAGACGAGAAAAGGTCTAAAAGAGGATTTAAAATGGATCAAACTTGATCAAATCTAAGTTATCAACAAAAATGAGATTCTAAAATCAAGATCTAGAAAAAGATTTATTTTTTCCAATAATTTCTGACAACTTCGGAAACTGCAATTACAAAAACGAAAAAGCTAATTATTATTATTATTATTATTATTATTATTATTATTATTATTGCTACTATCACTTAAACTCTTTTCGGTACCCAATAATCTAACACCAAAACCACAAATTTTACAAATAAATAAGAGAGTGTCAATAAAGAAGCAGCTTCAATTTAGTCATCACTTAGGAGACGAGAAGCGAAGAAGAAAAGAATGCCATAAATCAAATCACTAACAGTTCAATTAGCAGCCAATATGGTGACGACAAACAAGCACGGACTGAGACTATGATCAAGACAAGCAAGACAAACCTCCGATGAAAGACTGGAGGCAACTACTTGAAGAGAAGCATGCAATCGTTCAAATATTCCACCACTCAATCACAAAAACAAATCTCATACATGTATCGGGAACACGTAAAGCTTCGTTCTTGCAACTTTTTAATAAGAACTCAGATTAAAATGATGGCGAAATATAAAATCTACAAACTATGATGAATACTAAAGAACGTTCAGTTAGAAATCCAAATCTATATAAAGAAAAAAGATATGACAAAAGCACGAATATATGCAACCATAGTTTACAATCTAATTAAAAGGGCAATGATTGAATGAAAAAGAAGCAACGGCGATGTGTGTGTACGAAAGAAGATGCTGGTGAAGACCAACTGCGGCGGTGGGCTTTTTTTTTTTTTAATTAAAAAAAATAAATTACCAAAGCTGAAAACTAGAATATACAATCATATTACAAGGAAAATTACAAAAATACTACAACCACAACTATTCTACTACAAACATTCCACCCAAACCAGATAAATCATCTAAATAAACCAGGTCCTTCTAAGCTCCTATCTAATGATGTCCTGCTTCCCATTTCTTATGATTAACTCCCTAATCAAGTTAACTATACTAGCAGCGAGCTCATATTTGTGTTGTTCCACTTCCTTAAATAGGCATCTATTCCTCTCTCTCCATATGTGATAAAGCACCATCTGAAACGAGGTCTTGATGATGAGACCATCTTGCCTCCCAGGTCTTAGATACCTTATAGCATCATTCAACACCTCATTCCATTCATCGGAGAAATTTTGAATCCCTATCATATGCAAAATTCTAGTCCACACTACTTTGGTATATTCACGTTAAAAAAACAAGTTATTTCTACTCTTATTGACTTGTTTACACAACACACGAAGGGGATCATAGCTACCAAATCATTGGTCCTTAGTTCTCAATCTATTTTTAATAGCCAACCATAAGATAAAAGTAGATTTGGGACTTAATACCTGTTTCCAAACCAAATCAGCTCACGGTACCTCTTCATGCCGCTGTCTCCCTATATCATGTGCCGATTTGGCCGTGAATTCACCACCTTGATTTGTTACCCAAATCTGCTTGTCCGTCTCATTTCGATGTAGCACTTCTTTCACATATTGGTCAAGTATTTGGCCAAACCTACAACTATTCAACCGTGCCCTCTCCCGAACTCCCCATGCCACTGATGCTTCCTTAGAGATTCGGTTTCTAAATATTGTTAAATCATTCCGCAACTAAAGTGGGCTGAAATCATTCCAATTATCAAACCAGAAACTTGTATCCTCTCCATTCCCGACTTTACTTTTAATAATAGGATAAATCAAGTCTCGTAGCTGCAACAAACTTTTAAAAATCTAAGAATGTTCATACCTCGATTGAATTTGCCAAAAACTTTGCCATTAAGATGATAAATTTCCACCCACTTGACCCACATCGCTTTTTTGTCCACAAATAACATCTATATTCTCTTCATAAGCAAGATCCTTTGCATTTATGTGATCGAAATAATGCCCAAACCCCTTGTTTTTTTGACACTACAATATCGCTCCATTTGACTTTAACTCCCTTACAATTGTCATGCTTACCAGTCCATAAGAAAGATTTCAATATCCTCCCCATTTCTTTTATAACTCTCTTTGGAATTACCACATGAGCAGCCCAATGTACATGCAAGTTGTTCAACACTAAAACAATTAAAGTAACTCTAGCAGCAAATGATAGGATGCCATGCATTGATTCGACCTTTCAATTTTTCCACCAATGGCCAGAAATCATAAAATCTAGGCTTACCTGAAGTGATCAGTACTCTCAGATACCTGAACGATGTTTCTTAGAGAGGCAACCCCACCAACCTACTAATCCACTCCTCATTACAAACATCTGAAGACACAAAAATTCCACTCTTATGTACATTCATCTTCATCCTTGACCACCTAGGAAAAATGTTCATCAAATTCATCATCATCGATAGCACATGTGGTTCTGCCTTACATAATAATATCACATCAAATTCATCATCATCGATAGCAAATGTGACAGTTTCATTTCCCTACATTTATAATGATACTGACATAACTCATTACACTCCACCATTTTAGTCAATAGTCTTGAAAGTCCCTCCATCGCTTCCATCGCCAAAGTGAATAGGTAAGGGGAGAGAGGGTCTCCTTGCCTAATCCCTCTAGTGATCATAAATGGTTTCGTAAGAATCCCATTAATTAACACAATCATAGAAGTAGTTTGAATACATTGAAGTATTCAGTGACAAAACCGTGTAGGCATACCAATCCCTTCCAAGCAATCCTTCAAATATCCCCTTCCAATCGTATCATAAGCTTTATAATTATCAATCTCCAAGGCACAACTGTTAACCTTTTTGCCTGTATGATAATCTCCCAACAATTCTCGCATCAACAATATGTTATCCCCAATACTTCTCGAAGGAAGAAAAGCCCCTTGGGCTTTGCTTACCACTTCAACCAATACACCCTTCAGATGTTCTACTAAAAGAGAAGCTATTTTTTATACACCGTTATGCAACACGAAATTGGAAGATAGTCCGTAATCCTTTCTGGTTGTTCTTTTTTGGGAATCAAACATAAGTAAGTACGATTAAATTCTTTCAATAGTTTACCAGATGAAAAAAACTCTAACAACGCTTCCGTTAAAAGCTGACCTATGATATTCCAAGTCTATTGAAAAAAACTAGCCGAGTATCCATCAAGACCGGGAGCTTTGAACCATTTAATTGAAATAAAGCCTCCTTCTCTTATTAAGCTGAAAAAGGAGCATTTAAAATTTCCAATCTATCCTAACTTGGAGAGAACTCCATCACATCCTCAACCCCAAAACCATTCCCTATATTTTCAGAATTTCCTATAAGTTTGACAAAAAACTCCTTGATGTGTTCGGTAACTACCTGTTGACCATGCAGTACATTACCCCCCGCATCCGTCAATTCAGTAATTGTATTGGTATTTTGCCTAGCTAGGATAGCCGCCTAAAAAAGCCTGGTATTGATGTCACCTTCCTTAAGTCAATTTTGTCTCGCTTTTTGTTTAAGGATTGAATCATTCAATTTCAAAGCTTCTTGGTATTTATTCATCCGATCAACCTCAAGCACTCTTAAACTATCATTAAGGGGGTCCCTATAACATTGCTTTTGTATCTCATCCAAATTGGTACCCATATCGTGGATATTTCGAGTTCTATGCTTACTAAACTCTTTGATCACTCATTTGGCAATCTTCAATTTTAGCATCAACCAAAAAGCTTTATACCCTTATACCTTGGTCCTCCAAATCTGTGAAATCACCTCCATAAAACCCTCTACTTGAAGTAATCCATTAAAAAATCTGAATGTTGCCCCGATCCTATTTCCATCACTCGGCTATTAAATTAAAATGGATGTATGATCAGAAGATTCTGGTTCTCCAAACATAACTGAAGCAAGGAAAAAAGAGCTGAGCCACTACTGATTTACCAATGCTCGGTCAAGCTTCTTCCTAATAAATATATTCCCTTTTTGTTTATTTTCCTAGGTGAACCATCTTCCACTTCCTCTAAGATCCACTAGATCAGTGCTATGAAATAACTTATTGAGTTTAACTTCTGCACCTCCATGAAACCCACATCTCCATCAACTTCTGCAAAATTATCACAGCAATAAAAATCTCCTACCACTATCCACGCCCCTTGCCTCCCAGCATGTAACTCCAGTAGCTCCTTCCACAAGTTAGCTTGATGGAAAGAAAATTTTGAAGCATATATTAATGTAACCACAAACTGAAACTTCCCAATTAACTCACACTGCAAATGCATGAATTGATCCCCCATCTTGAGCACTCGAACCTCCACCTTATCTGAATTATACCAACAAATTATCCTACCATTATAATGATGAACATGGTTTGAAATGAAACTCCATTTAGTCCCCAAAAAAGCTAATCCCTTCAGATCAGCATTGGCCTTTATTTTTTTTTCAAGAACTCCTACCAAAATAGGTTTTTTGTCCTCAACTAATTGCTTTACCATCAACTTTTTAAGGGGTCATTCAACCCCCTCGTGTTCCAAACTAATAATGAAATCTTAAAAAAGACACTCAAGGGACATCACCCCTTTGTGCCTTTTTTTCTTACCTTTCTTCTTTCCCATTGTTCTTTTAGCAAGCCCCACCAAAACCAGAATTGTCTCCCCCACTTCATTGTCTGAACCCGCTTCTTGCCCATTACTAGTACTAAGTTCTGTGTCTTCATTAACCTCCCTATCCATCTTCTTCGGTTCTTCCATCAATCCTTCGACTTTTCCTCTATTTACTGGCACCTCATCTGCTGTTACCTTCTCATAATTTCTAGGAATGTGGGGACAAAAGGAATCCCTAGTATCATCATTCTCACTATTAATAGCCTTCCCTTCTTGACTTTGAACTGACCCTATCTGATTGTCATTTAACTCCTTATCAGTGTGCATGAACCGTTCGAAAGACATCCCATTCTCTATAACATTCCTTATAGTAGCTTTACTCCCCTGATTCTGACCATTTATACCTTCACTCAATGTCTCAACCATATTAACCTCATTCCCCTTCTCCTCCCTATTCATCCCCTGCTATAGGCCTTCCCTAATCCTCAATACTTTTCACTACATTCACTAAATCCTTATGCCAACCAAACTAGAAAATTTGACCAGTAGCTACCCACTTTTTTTCCTACCACACTCAGCTTCCAAGGATAAGTTATAGTGATGACATCTCTAACCATCTCCCCTACATCTCTAAGTCGAACGATTGACAAGGTTTCGGGCATAACTACATCCTTCGATACTTCAATACAAATCTTAGCATAACTTATTCTATTCATTGCTACCGTCTGAGAATCCATACAGATAGGTTTGCCTAAAACACTAGCCAAATGGCTCAGCCCCTCTACCATCCAATACTCCATCGGAAGACTGTGAAACTGGACCCATAATGGCATCATCTCTATTGAGCCCCTATCCAAACCCAACCCTGGTTTCCATTGTCTCAAGAACAAGGGCTGGTTACCTATATGCCACGGTCCTTGCTCTATTATGTCACCGATATTTGAGTTCGGAACGAACTTAAACAATATCGACCCAACATCCATTAGCATAGCTTTTTCAAATCCTTTTTCTTACTCCATCTGGCCTTTGCCCACGCATTAACAGCTGGGAAAGCCATTCTTTTAGACCAGTAAATCCTACCAATGTGTTAGACCAAGCTTATGCGCCAGCTTGTAGCAACTCTAAAAGGAGAGAAACAATTCCATCTTGTAACACATTCTGGTAGTATTTGAGCTTACCTTTATTGTACTGAACTCTAATCTTATCTCTCTAGGTTCCACCTCCCACTACCTTTTCAAATGAACATCTCTGGTAACCTTCGGCCTTTCTGAGTTGTCTGCCTGATTTTCGGCGAACTACTCTCAGGTTAAAGGAGGAAATGAAGCTAATGACGGAGACGGTTCACCCATGGTTCCGGTGAGGTACCACCTGGCTTCTGGTTCTTCCCTCTAAAAAAGACAAATCGCACCAATGGATGAAAGCTCGGATCAAGTTTGGAAAGGGTATCAAGGAAGGGCATAAAGGAAAGAAAAAACAAAAAAGCAGGAAATCAAAATAAGAGAGAGGTCAGAGCATCACAATTAAGAGAGAGAAAGCTCCGATCAAATACAGAGATGTGCAAAAACATATAAGAACAAACAGAATAAGTGGTACAAAAGATCTGTTCCCCTAGAGTTCTAAATGGTGGACATTGCAATGGCTTTTCAAAAGTTGATAATTGTAAAATCTGTCTGAGTGTCACAAATGGGTCTTTCAAATGCATTAGCTTAATACATGTGAAAATAAGAGAATATTTAACGAAGGGCTAGATTCTAACTCAAGACCTTTGTAGCATTTATATATATGTAATTACATAAGAAAAAGATCTTAAGAATAAAGAGGAAAACACACAACAATAAAGTGGGAGATCATTCTCCCTAATATAGATATTTCCTAACATTTCCCCTCAGACCGAAGCATAAATATTATAAGCTCTGAGCTTGTCACCAGTCCCAGCCTTGGGCAAAGGTAGTTAAGCTCGAGACTCTCTTTTAATTAATGAAGAGCATTAATTGCTAATTAATGTTTGCAGAGAAGGAATGAAACAATTTTAAGTGGAGTTCATTTTCATAATACTAAGTAATCTTTTAGATTCCAAACTAACATTAACTTTTTAACTTCTTTTACTTACAAATTTATTTGAAGCATCTTAAAATCTAATTTTTTTTAATGTCTATCAACATATGAATATAAGATACTCCAACTCAAAATTTGTAGCAAAGAATTTTCTTGGTTTTGACTTCTGAGTTCTGAGTGATAATTTAAAGATAAAGTTTCTAAAAATATTAGAAATTCATGTTTATCTATCATTAAAATTTGCTATTTATTTTTTCCTCTGTCACAGATGTAATACCACTGATATATTGTCAAGCTATTGATGCTCTGTTGAGTTCTATACATATGCTTTCGTTCTTTTTCTAGTACAATTGTATTATAATTGGTTTATATTATATTGCCCAAAAAGCATTTGTCTGGAAGGGAAAAAAGAAAACAAGTAGAACAGTTAATAGAATCCTAAAAAGGAGCAATTAATAAATTTATTAAAGAATAGGCTCCTCTATTGAGAATCATGAAGAATTAGGTAAAGGTAGTTTTGAACAACATAAAAAAGATTTAAGTAATGAGATTCATATTCATGAGGATATTAAAAATTTGAATGAGCATGATCATGTATCAAATGCATCCACGTTAAAAAATTTAAAGGCAGATGAGCAAGTAAGCACTATATTGGATATTTATGATCCTAGAAATTATAATATTCTTGATAATAAAGCAAGGGACATTTTAGTTTTTAAAAAAGGGCCTTTAAGAGAATTAAATCTTGCATTTCCTTTAGACAATATCTCTCAACATTTTTCATATTCTTATTATTATAAAAATATGAGTAATAGAGATATTAGTGATAGAAAATGGTTGGCTTATTCTAAACATATAGATAAAGTACATTTTTTTACTGTAAGTTGTTCAAATCTAATAGCTAACAATGTGCATTAGCAAATGATTGATTTAGATATTGGAAGCATCTTGGTGAGAGACTTAAAGAACGTGAGAATTGTATTAATCATATAATTAATATGAGAACTTGGAATGAATTAAGAGTAACACTGGGCAAAAATCAAACAGTTGATAAAGATTTGCAATAAGAAATTGTAAAAGAGAATTTGATAAGCATAGTTTATGTTGTGAAATATTTTACTAAATATAATTTGGCTTTTCGAGGATCCAATAAGAAACTTTATCAAGATAGTAATGGTTATTTTTTAGGATTGATTGAGATGATTGCTAGATTTGATGTAATAATGCAAGATCATGTTAGACGTATTCAAATCATGAAATTCATCATCATTATCTTGGTCACAAAATTTAAACTGCGTTGATTTCTTTGTTGGTCCATAATGTTAGAAGTTCTATCATAGGGATCATTAAAGAGGTGAAATACTTTTATATTATTCTTGATTGTACCCTAGATTTGAGTCATTAAGAACAAATAAATTTGTTAGTACGATGTATGAATATGTCAAATAAAAAAATAAAAATAAAGGAGTACTTTTTAAAGTTCTTAAAGGTAGATGACACATCTGGATTAGGACTTTTCAATGAATTATTGAATGCATTTATGTCTCTTGACAATGGTTCTAATATGAAGGGAAAACACCAAGGGGTTTAAAAATGATTACTTGAAATAAATATGAGAGCATTGTATATGTTGTGTGCTTGTCATAATCTTAATCTTACTCTTAGTGATATGACACATTCTTGTGTTAAAGCTGTTTCATTTTTTGGAGCTGTGCAATGTATATATGCATTATTTTCAAGTTCT
>JAOSBK010032906.1:0-10362 GCA_027568895.1 Erythroxylum shatona | reverse complement strand
TTAAACAAAGTAACGAAATGGGGGGGGGGGGGGTTTGATTCACAGCAATATAAGAGAAATTATAAGAAAAATCACAAATCGAAAGCACTAATTGAATATGAAAAATTAATGAGAAAATACCTTGATTTCGGGTCACCGATGTTATCACGTTAATATGGATCCTCGATATAAAATTGCAATCATTAACAAACATTCTTTTATCCCAAAACATGTAAGAGTCATAAAATAACTTAGGCCAAAACAATCCATATTCTAAAATTTTGTGAGCAGTTCTTTTGAGACCAAAATGTCCTCCACACACAGATGAATGAAAAATTGCAAGATAGATGAAATTTCATCATCTGTGATGCATCTTTTAACAAACTAATCAGAACAAAATTTCCAAAGGTGAGGTTCATCCCAAACATAATATCTAGCCTCTTGCTTGATTTTATCTTTCTCAGCTCTAGATAGATCACTAGGTAAAGACTTAGTTACTAAAAAGTTCACTATGTCCGCATACCAAGAGATTACCTGTTGAATTGTGAAAAGGCTCTCATCTGGAAATTTATCCTGAAGAACATCAGGCGTGGTACTCAATGTTAACCTGCTTAAGTGATCGACCATTAGATTTTTTTCTCCTTTCTTGTCACAGATTTCCATATCAAATTCTTGAATCAGTAGTATCCATCGAATTAATCTCGGCTTGGGTTCTTTCTTGTTTACCAAATATTTTGCATGGTCGGAGTAGATGATCACCTTCATCCCCAACATATATGACCGAAACTTTTCCAATCCAAAGATGACCGCTAAAAACTCCTTCTCCGTTGTGGAATAATTTCTCTGGGCATCATTAAGTGTCATAGAAGCATAATAAATAAGATGAGGTACCTTGTCCACTTTTTGACCCAGCACCACTCCGACTGCATAATCCGACGTGTTGCACATCAACTTGAAAGGTATGTCCCAGCATGGTGGCTAAATTATTGGTTCTGTAGTGAGTTGCTCCTTCAGCTCATCAAACGCACTTCTACATGGCTCATCAAAATTAAACTTCTCATCTTTTTGGAGCAATCTACACATAGGTTGCGCAATTTTAGAGAAGTACTTGATAAATCGCCAATAAAATCCTGCATGACCAAGAAAAGAACAAACTTTCCGCGCATTCGCGGGGTAAGATAAAGATCGAATAACATCTATCTTAGCTTTATCGACTTCAATTCCTTTCAAAGAAACAGTATGCCCAAAATAATGCCTTGATCAACCATGAAGTGACACTTTTCGTAATTTAAGACCAAATTAGTCTCAATGCAAAGTTTTAGCACTTTTTCAAGATTAATAATGCATGTTTCAAAAGATTCCTCATATACCGTGAAATCATCCATAAAAATTTCCATGCAATTTTACACAAGATTGGAGAAAATACTTACCATACACCGTTGGAATGATGCGGGTACGTTGCATAATCCAAATGGAATCTGTCGGTAAGAAAAGGTGCCGAATGGACATGTGAAGGTCGGATTTTCTTGGTCCCTAGGCGCCACCAAAATCTAATGATATCCTGAATAGCCATCTAAACAGCAATAGTGAGATTTTGCCGCAAGTCTTTCAAGCATCTGATCAATAAGTGGAAGCGGAAAGTGATCTTTTCTAGTAACTGAATTAAGCTTTCTATAATCTATGCATACCCTCCAACCATTTTGAACACGAGTCGGTATTAACTCACCTTTTCTATTTTCAATCATAGTCACACCAGTTTTCTTTGATACTACCTGGACCGGACTTACCCACTTACTATTCGAAATCGGATAAATGATGCCCGCGTCAAGAAGCTTCAAAATCTCTTTCTTCACCACTTCCACCATGGGTGAGTTTAGACGATGTTGTGGTTGCCTCACCTCCTTTGCTTCATCTTCCATCAAAATTCGGTGCATGCAAATAGTGGGACTAATACCTTTTAGATCAGCTACCGTCTAACCAAAAGCTTCTTTATTTTCCTTCAGAACGTTAAAAAGCTGGCTTTCCTGCACATTCGAAAGTTGATTGGAAATAATAAGAGGTAATGTCTCTTTCTCTCCTAAAAAGATGTATTTTAGATGATTAGGTAAGCTCTTTAAATCCAATGTTAGTGGGCAGGTCAATGATGGCAGCATCTATCCCTTTTGATGTTTCCATAAACATGAGTTGATGGGATAATGGTTCGATGGTCTCCAAGCGAAGTGACGTTTCAGTTGGTTTACCATCTAACGTTATTTTCTCCCTAACTTGCCAATAAGATGCGTTTTCCAATTGTCCATTGAAGAATAACAATTCCCCATCTCCTTGTGAGGCTAACATCTTCTCCCTTAGTGCATCAGGTAACACAGGGTCTTCATCTCCTTGCCAAGTTAACGCATTCTCACTTTGTTCACCATATGAGCAGGTTCTTCATCTCTTTGCCAAGTTGACGCATTCTCCATCAATTCAACTTCATCTTTGGCTTCTAAAATCCAATTCTTTTGCATCCACGTATCAATAAAATCTACAGAGACAATAGATTGTTCATCATCTAGAGTTTTCATGGTATTATAAATATTGAATTTAATTAAGTCACCATCAAATTCCATAGTTAAAGATCCTTCATGAACATCTATTTTTGTTTTAGTCATTTTCAAAAATGATCTTTCGAATAAAATCGGAGTGGAGGAGGATGTGCCATCCGTGCCCATCTGCAAAATATAAAAATTAGTCAAAAAAAGCATGTTTCCTACTTGAACCAATATGTCTTCTAACACACATTTCGGGTAAGCATTTGCGCGATCTGCTAATTGAATCACTACGTTAGTTTCTTTAAGAGGCCCAACATTCAAAGATTTATACACGTCGTATGGCATAACATTTATGGACGCACCTAAATCTATCATAGTTCTTTCAATCCACAAATTACCAATTTGGCACGGGATAGTCAAAATACCTGAATCTTGGCATTTCGGTGGAAGCTTTTTCTTTTGTACAATTGTTGAAATGTTTTCTCCTAATTAGACTTTCTCATCGAATTTCAATTTCCACTTTGATGTACAAAGCTCCTTAAGGAATTTAGCATGTCATGGAAACTATTTAATTGCATGAAGGAGAGGGATATTTACCTGAACCTTTCGGAAAATCTCCAAAATTTCCTTTTCTTGTTCTTTCTTCTTTGCTTTTGTATCGACTTGGAAAAGGAGGTGGTAGCACCTTGTTTTGTACCCCTTTTTGCATCAATTCATGTGGAGAATTTGTTATGTGCATGATTTCTTCCTCAACTACTCTTTTGGAATTTCCTGGAAGTGGTTCTTGTAGTTCCTTACCACTTCACAATGTGATAGCCTTTGCACTTTGTCTAGGATTAACCTCTAGTTGTGCTGGAAAATTACCAGAATTTCATGCTTCCATTCGATTGATGGCAGCTACGATTTGACTTAACTAGTTTTCAAAATTTCTTTGTTGATTTTCCAAATTTTGGATACTTGCTTCAGTATTCCGCTAAAATGTCAAAGTGTTAGTGGTTAAAGTGTGCAGTATATCTTCTAAAGAAGACTTACCTTCAGCAGTTGATGTTATATTCGGATTTTGAAGCGACACGTATAGTTGTCTATATGGTTGAAAATTGGTGGTTGCTTGCTATCCTTGAGGATTCCCATATTACAAATTCAGATGATCGCGCCACCCTAGATTGTAGGTGTTAGAAAATGGGTCGTACTTCCTTTGACTCGGACTAGCAAATCCTCCCATGACATTCACCTGCTCTGTATTTTCTTCCTGCAAAATCGGACATAAATCAGTAGCATGTCCTAACATTGAGCATATACCACATACCTTTGCTTCTTCTTTATTCGTGACTGCCAATTGTCGCACCAAAGAAGTGAGGTCATCCAATCTCTTTTCCAATGAGGTGGCATTAACTTCATTCACGCCCTTTGACCTATGCCCAGTACGGATTCCAAATTGTTGCATGTTGGAGGCCATATTCGCGATCAATTCTCTTGCGGCCACTGGCGTTTTATCAACTAAAGCACCACCACTTGCAGCATCGATCATGCTCCTATTAGACAGCAAGAGTCCTTTGTAGAAATATTGAATTAATAATTGTTCGGTTATCTGGTGGTGTGGACAGCTAGCTCAGAGTTTCTTGAATCTCTCCCAATACTCGTAGAGTGTTTCTCCAGTGTGTTGATGAATTTTCCTTCTGAATATTAGCTACTCTTGATGTTAGAAAATACTTTTCGAAGAAAAGGCTTTTCATCTCAGCCCACGTTTGCACGTTTTCTCTAGCTAAATAGTACAACCAATCTTGTGCATCATCTTTAAGGGAGAATGGAAAGGCTCTCAGCTTAATCTACTCTTCCGTCACATTCGTTGGCTTCATCCCCATACAAACTACATCGAATTCCTTCAAGTGCTTGTATGGGTCTTCTCCCAGTAAACCCCTGAAAATAGGTAACAAATGAATCAACCCAGATTTTAATTCAAAGGTATTGTTATCAGCTAAATTTGGGAAATTGATGCAATGAGGTTGTTGTGCGTCCGTGGTTATGACTAGTTCGCGAAGAGTGAGGTTTGCGATGATTCTATCCATTCTCTGCATCTCTTTTTTAAGTTTGGTATGTTTTCGCAATCTTTTCGCTATCTTGTACTGCAAATTCTCTGATTGGTTTGAACGAGTAACGTACATAAACCGTTAAAAATTTCTCGACAACGGCGCCAAAATTTGGTGATGTTGTCGCCTGCAACCAAATTCATAAGAAATCACTTCTGTTAATACAATTTAATGTAGTAGTGGTAAGTGGATATCGTTCCCACGAGGAATTTTTAACGGTAAAAGTTAGTGAGTTTAAAACTTAAACAAAGTAACGAAATGGGGGGGGGGGGGGTTGATTCATAGCAATATAAGAGAAATTATAGGAAAAATCACAAATCGAAAGCACTAATTGAATCTGAAAAATTAATGAGAAAATACCTTGGTTTCTAGTCACCGATGTTATCATGCTAATATGGATCCTCGATATAAAATTGCAATCATTAACAAACATTCATTGGGGATGTTTTCTCTTAAGTGTATTGACTGGAAACATGTATCCTAGCATTTTTATTAAACAACAACCTAGATACGATTGTAGGTTTAATCGAATAATAACTTTACGAATCAAGAGCCAATGAGCAAGCGAAATACATGTACGGCATGCAATCAATCAAGCGAATATCTCCTTAGAATTTTCCGACTCTAACGTAGAGAAGACAATCCTAATTACTACTTTTGATTAGCAATATTGAACATCATATTCTGTTAATGTAGCGATTGAGCCAATTAATCTCTAGTTGCGCACCTAGAAACTAACGAATTCAATTAAAAATAATAGATCTGAAGATATCCAATGTTTATTAACAACATAAAATTTATTCGAAACATCTCACCATAGTAACAAATAGCATGGATCTCCTACCAAGACAAAAGATTTAGTTACTCATAATTGAATTAAAAACAAAAGAAATAACAAAGCTTAATGTCTCCATCCCTAGTTCTTTAATGGAAAAGACGAGAAAGCTAATTAAAAGTGTGCAAAAATTGTAAAAACAGAAGCAAAAAAGTGGCAGCCCCCAAAACCTACGAAAACCTGGTCTAAGACCTCCTATGAGAACTTGCGTCAGTCACCCCCCTCTTCTCTTTTATGCTTATCTCCCCATATCTTTCCTTGATTCTCTCCAGATAATGCACTCTTCTATTTTTGGTAGGTAATCCCCTTGAAAGATGGCAAGATAATCTTTAAATATTGTGATAAGTTTGATTTTGACTTTTGAAATTTGATCTGCAGATTTATTCCATCCTTAGGCGTGCCCACGTTTAGTCACAGAATTGTTGTGAAGTTGGGAATTTCAGATTTTCTTCATTTTTTTACATCTTTTGTTGAAACCATCTGTAAACAATTATAAGATAATTTCATTAATTTCGGATAATAAATTCAACACATTAACGATAATTAAATCCAAAATAAGTGCAGTTTAATGACTTAACAATATATGTAACAATTTGGGGGATTTATTATTGTTAAAATTGCAATGAGCTTATGGGCCCACACGAGGAGGAAAGTTAGATCACACACAAATCCAAGTGAGGTTCAATCCTAAAACCAATTGGCGATAGGTGGAGTAGCCCACTAAACATATATGTTAGTCTTTTTTCCCCTTTTTTTGATATGGGACACTCACATTTGGATATTCTCAACACTCCTCCTCACATGTGAGTCCCTTTTTACTTGGGCAATCTGAAGAGGTACGTAAAGAATCCTCATCGAAGCTAGACTTTTGGTTGAGGTCAAATAGGCTCCCTCTTGGAGTAAACAATACTGTTAGGCCACTTACTCCATGCAGACTTCAAATCCTTCTCTAGTTGATTAAATGATGGGCCCTTTTATAGGAAAAACGGTAGGCCAAGATCTTCATTATTTTTTATATCATGTGAAATTTTCAATGAGCTTAAGGGGGTATAAGAGGAGGAAAGTTAGATCATACACAAGCCCAAGTGAGGTTTCATCCTAAAACTAATTGGCAAATGGTAGAGTAGCCCACGAGGCTTATATTTTAGTCTTCTTTCCCCTCTTTCTTCAACAAGGGACACTCATATGTGGGTATTCTCAACAATTACTAAAGATAGGAAAATTCATGTTTGTTTGTTGAAAAAAAAACCTTTTATATCTTAAAATAGTCTTCTAAATAGTAGTACAAGCAAGTTAACTCATTTATGACTATCCATGGCTATTCAAAGAGCATATATGATAGTTGTTTTTATTTCAAAAAATTATCATATTGATATTTCATTTATTTGATCCTATCTATAGAAGAGGCACTAATTCTAATAAGAAGTATGCATGATGTTAACCAATTAAAGATATAGTTAAATGATGAATTTGAGATAAAAGATTTGAAAACGGTGGAAAAAATTCTCAACATGGAGTTTTACAAAGAAAGGAAAGTAGGAAAACTATTTCTAACTCAAAAAAATATGTTTAATGATTCTAAGGATGTTTTCGGATGAAAAAACTAATCCTGTTTATACTCCATTGACTACTCATTTCAAGCTTTTAGCAACTTTATCTCCTTAGAAAGATGATGAAACTAGTGATATGACATATATTCCTTTATAAGTATAATTGGTAGTATAATGTATACCATTGTGCACTAGTCTAGACATTTCATATGTCATTAGTTTAATTAACGGATACATGGCTAACCTTAGTAAAGTTTGTTAGTAGATTGTGAAATAGATTTTTAGACATTTGAAGTTGATACTTAGTTGGAATTTATAAGAAACAAAGACGTTTGGTTGGTTTTGTTGACTCAAATTATGCTTGTTATATTAATAAAAGGATATCACTTCTTTTATATTTTGCTTAGGAAATTGTGCTATTAGTTGGGAGTCAACCTTTGGGGTCAATTGCTTTGTCTACAATGGAGACAAAGTATATGGCAATGATCAAGATAGTTAAAGAGGCCATTTGGTTATAAGGCTTATATGGTGAGCTTAATTTGGATTCAAAGATTACAATTTTTTATAGTCAAAGTGTTATAAATTTGACTAAAAATTAAATATTTCTTGAGAAAACAAAGCATATTAACATCAAGTTCCATTTTATTTAGGGTTAATTACGAAAAAAATCCCAAACTTTCATCAAATTTTCAATTATAACTTAAACTTTCTTCAAATTTTCAATTATAAAATACCTAACCTTTCAATTTTTTAAATTCTAGACTGAACTTCAAAAGTAGCAATAAAATGCTTAAACTTTTAATTTTTTTCAATTCTACCCTGATGTTAGTGTTTCTGTTAAGTTTGTTGATGTGAGTTGCCATTTATTTCAAAAATCTTAACTATTAATACACATCAGCCAAAATTAACATAACAAATGAAGATTAATAAGACTGTCATTTAATCACATAATTAAAATAACGTTGTTGTTTAAAAATGACCTAAATTAGATTATGCAGCCTCCACGGCCTTACACTTTGGTTTCAAATTTTCCTTTTATTTTTAGTTTGTTCTCTTAATGATCTCACGCTTTGATTTTTAGATTATGTAGTCTCACCACCCTCACACTAAAGGCATCAAGAGAATGAACTAAAAATGAAGACCTTATTGGTGTAGTATGTTGTAACACGAGAGTAGTTTGGGGCGTCAGAAGAACAAATAGAAAACAAAGGGCTTCGAACTTTAAACTTCAGGAAAACAATAGATAACGTCGGGATAAAATTGAAGAAAATTCAAAGTTTAAGCATTTTATTGAAAATTTTTGAAGTTGCAGCTACAATTAAAAAATTAAAAGTTTAGGCATTTTATTGCTATTTTTTAAATTTCAAGATATATTTGAAAATTGAAGAAAGTTTGGGTTTTTTTTTGGTAATTAACCTTTTTTATTTAATATGTAATTCTTTTAATGAAATTTTATGGTGGAAAGGATTAGTATGGAAGACAATCAAATAGATATGTTGATAAAGTCTCTTTTAATAACTAAGTAGAAACATGATTAGGATCTAATTTTTGTTTACAACATTGGACATGCTTAATTGGCCTATGTGAAAAAACTGAAGTGAAATAATTTTCAATTGGAGTTTAAGCCAACGTGAAAAATTGTAAAGTGGAATTTCATTATCCACTAATTAGAGAACAAATATAACATTTAGCTATGAAGAGGCATAATGTTTAGGGATGGCAACGGGGCGGGTATGGGGGGGGTATGCCATCCCCCGTACCGGCCCCATGAACCTGCCCCCAACCCCGTTGGGGATTTTTTTGACACCCCAATACCCGCACCCGTTGAGGGTTTGACCCCCATCGGGTGCCCGTTTATCCGCCTCTTTTTTTTTTTAAGATAAGCTTATTTAATATGAATGGGCTATTTGTTTTTCTTTTAAATTTTCATGCTACATTCATACATACATACTGCGTTGATGGGGAATGGATTGAGGAAGAATTGAATTAGGGATTTGGGTAATTGCTGGGTTTGTATGTATATATATATAATGGCAAAATTGTAATTACTATATAACGGGTAAACGAGTATGGGGGGTGATACCCGACGGGTATTTTTGCTAACCCCCCATACCCGCTCCACGGGTAAAAATTTGCTCTCCATACCCGCCCTCGTTCGGGTATCTTTATCGGGTACCCATCGGGTTCGGGTACAATTGCCATCCCTAATCAGAATCATAATTCCACTGGCACCCAATAGAAGGAAGACCTTATTTTTTCTTCCTTAATTGTTGGAGATTCAGTCTTGGAATCTCTGCATCTTTTGATACCTGAATTTCTCATTTATGAAATGTTCTTAAACTTCAAATGGTGTCAACCTGACCACGTTACGATGAAGGACTTTCTAGCTGATTATATTAGACATTTAAGTGCTCAAAGAAAAGGGAGTTGTACCAACTGGGAACAGAATGTCTGTGGAACAGTTACTGTGCCAGTGCTATTTCATTGCATCTGGTCCATATATTTATATAGGATCCACAAAAATATATGGACCAGATGCAATGAAACAACACTGACATAGCAATTATGGAACAGGTGATTTCATTTGGTATTAACTAGGGTGGGATCTTTCCTACCATCATACCCAACGATTTAATGTTTGGCAAGCCGATATAATGAGGGTGGTTTTTGAGTATTAATAACTTGCAAAACTTGAGATCATAATAGGAATGTCAAAGGGGCTCGACTCGACTTAATTTTGACTCGGGTTGACCTAACTACAGGTGAAAGTTGGGCTGACCATAGGTCACGGGTCGAGGTGGGGCGGGCAACGGGTCGATCCAGCCCAACTTGTGACTCGACTGTTACTTCAAAAACGACATTTTTTTTGTTAAAAACAACATCACTTTTGACTTTTAAAAATATATATATAGTAGTCCGGGTTGGCTTGACCCGCCAGTGATCTGACCGGGCCACTAGTCAATCTATTTCAGCCCATCAAGCCACAGGCTAGCCCAGCTTAGGCAATATTGGGCATAGCCAGAAAGAGTCCGAGCTTGATTCGATTCATTAAGATCTCTAGATTATAATCAATAGCAAAAGAATGCAATGTAACACCAGGGCGCAGGTGAGTTGGTAAGGGACTCTCCTAGCTTAAGTGAGATCACGGGTTCGAACCGTCTTCATGTATGCAGTCGTTTAAAACTTGGAGCCAGAGCTTTGCCTCTCGCAAGGGACCTACCCGGCTCGAATGGGGATTGGTCTGAGTGTGGATGGCTTAAATGTACCTTTCTATAGTTGGAACCCTCTTAGGATACCTCGTAGGCCACCAAAAAAAAAAATGCAATGGTTGAAATATTGGAAGTACATGTTTTAGAGATTTTGGTTATACATTTTTAATTTTT
>JAOSBK010032905.1:0-10364 GCA_027568895.1 Erythroxylum shatona | reverse complement strand
ATTTATAAATAGAATTTAAATTTATAACATCTTCAAAATAAATTTTAATTTATAAATAAATTTAGTTAAAATATTTATTTTAATAAAATGTAGTAAATTTTTACTAATGATTTAATTAATTAATTAAAAATATTTTATATTTAAATTTTATATAACATGTAATTACTAATATTAATTATTATATAATTATATTAATATTAACAATCAAATACATTTTTATTTAAAAACTGAAATAAAAAACTAAAAACTATAATAAAAAGCTGAAAATGAAACCAAACAATAATTATGTAAAGCAATTAGCTTTTCCAACACGAATTGCATATTTCAAACGCAAGTTTAAACATTAGAAATTGTAGTAAAAAAATCAGACTTGCGTTGCAATTTCAAAGACGAAACTGAGTTCTCTTTGAAATCTGACTGGTGCCAAAGTTGGTTAAAACACCTTAACATGTTAAGAAATGAACAACGGATAAGTGTTTCAGTGCCCAAGTAGTTTAAGTTGCAATCTAGAACAAGAACAACAACACTTGGAGTTTGGAAAGATTAGTTTGTACAGTCTTATTATTAACTAATACAGAAAAAAGAGTCTAGACTTTGTGGCTATTCATTTTCCCTGCTGTGAAATTTCATTACACTCTATCGTAGGCCTAACCCAACACGTTACCATCCTTGACTTCAAACCTTTATCTCAAGTTGCAACTTAACAAGGAAAAAGAAGTCTACGTGTGGCTCCGATTTCAACAAATTTGACGAAGAAACATTAGCTAAGAAAAACCTGTGAAGTGTAGAGAGGGCAACTCAATGGGAGTTGAAAATGCAGTAGCAGCCATTTCTGGTGTTCCAAACTTGGCCCCTGATATGATTATCACGAATTTAATCGCCGGAATCCTGGTAAGCCCCACACCATCTCTCTGACATCCAGGCAGAGAAGCTGTTAAAATCGCACCCTATGTGTTGGAGATAATCTATTTATGGAATAATTGATTGTTTCCGTTTTTAGTAGTGATTAGTTCTGATTTGCCGTGATCTTGTTTCCTGTGTACTTCGATATATACTCTTGATCCCTGTAATCTCAAACACAGAGTATTATACAATACGATACAATGAATAGAATTAATTCTCTCCCTAAATACCATGCTCTAACATGGTATCAGAGCAGTGTCGAGATCCCAGGGACTCAGAATTAATCTCATCATCGTCCCACACCTTAGAATCTGCAACCAAACCAAAAGCCATGTCAACCGAAAACAACAGCAACAACCAAGAATTAGTCGGCTACCCCGATTGGTGGGAAGGCCACCGGAAAAACTCCATCGGAGCAGTGATGAAAGGAGGAAACCGGAAAGCAAACATCGCGGTGGGAGACGGTGGCGGAGAAACTGCCGCTGCAGGCACCATCCGGGGAGATACCGGTGCAGTAGGCAGCGGCGCGACGTCAATCAACAGCCGTACCAATCTCGCAGTGAGTTTCAGCGCCGGCGACGAAAATGAGTCAAAGGGGGAAGTGACGAGTTGTAGCGCCGCAGGTAACGGGTTTGGGAGTTATGCCCCAAACCCTAGATCCTTTTTATATAATTCTCCCAATTCTGATGCAAAACCCCCAAGTTCAGGTAATTTGCAAAAGGAACCCCATGTTTTCAATAGTTATGTGCTACACACCCAAAGTTTCCCAAACAAGTTTTCGGAGTGGATTCTTGACTGTGGGGCTACGGATTCCATGACTTTCGATGCTTCTGATTTAATTAATTCTGTTAAACCTAAGCGATCATATATTGAAACTGCAAATGGGGGTCAAGCTATGGTTGAAAGAGAGGGCTCTATCTCTGTTACATCGAAACTGAAATTGAATAATTGTCTCTATGTGCCTTCGTTGTCTTGCAAGCTACTGTCTTTGAGCCACATTACGAAAGAACTAAACTGTGTGGTTCTAATATATCCTCGGTTTTGTTTAATACAGGACATTCATACGAAGGAGATCATTGGGCGTGGTACTGAGCGCGGAGGACTCTACTATGTTGATGAAGTCGAAAATCAACCTAAAGCTCTACTGGTATCAACGAAGGCAAACACTCAACTCTGGCTTTGGCACCGCCGTCTTGGACATCCCTCAGCTGGGTATTTGAAGTTGTTATTTCCCACATTATTTCAGCATAGTCAAACTGTGGATTTTTCTTGTCAGACTTGTTTAACTGCAAAAAGTCATAGGACATCTTTTAAACCCAATAATACACGGGTAGAAACTGTTTTCTCTTTGGTGCATTCTGATGTTTGGGGACCTGCCCCGGTTGCAAATCAAAATCAGTTTCGTTACTTTGTGTTGTTTATTGATGATTTCTCTCGCATGACTTGGGTTTATTTTCTGCGCCATAAGTCTGAGGTCTATACAACTTTTGTTGCGTTCTATAAGATGGTACAAACCCAGTATAGCAAACAAATAAGAATCCTGAGGTCTGATAATGGTAGGGAGTTTGTTAATCGGGAAATGAGCACTTTTTTCACAGAACAAGGCCTTATACATCAAACCTCCTGTCCCAACACCCCTCAACAAAATGGTGTCGCCGAAAGAAAAAACCGTACCATTCTAGAAATAACCCGGGCCTTGTTAAACGAATCCCATGTCCCAAATCATTTCTGGCCTGATGCGGTGGCCACTGCAACCTACTTAACCAACAGATTGCCCACAAAAATCCTCAACCACAAAACGCCGTTATCAACCTTCCAAACTCAAGTCACGATACCCTCCCATCTTACCATGCCACCTCGGATATTTGGATGTACAGTGTTTGTTCATATCCCTAAGAATGAGAGAACAAAGTTGGAACCTTGTGCCGTGAAGTGTGTTTTTATTGGCTATGCACCCCATCAGAAGGGGTATCGGTGCTATAATCCCATTAGCAAACGGGTTCATGTTACCATGGATTGTGAGTTTGTGGAAACGGAATACTACTTTGTCACCCAGTTCAGTGATCAGGGGGAGACACAGGGTGAGTCACTGCACTGGTTGAGTTACCCCGATGATACAGCTGTGGCACCCGAGTCCGAATCGCACAGAGAAGACCTTAGTACCACTTCTGCTCAGCCCAATGATCCTCCTCCGCATGATGTCCAAACCGAGGTAACAGAATCCCTGAACTCTTATCCTTCTGATATTCATGATACTGTTAATATCACAAATGCTGCTGATAATGGTGTTCCTGAAGAGGATGGTACAGTTAGTCACAGGTATTCCCTACCACAGCGCAGCAACAGAGGAGTTCCTCCGCACAGGTATTCTCCGGAGCGAGTCTCTAAGTCGTCCAAGTACCCCGTGGGTAACTTGGTCAGGGGGAGTATGTCTGCAGTTGCCAAAGCCTTCATTGGAAATCTTTGTACAGAGACAACTCCAAAAACTGTGGAAGAAGCAAGACAACATAAGGAGTGGAAACAGGCGATGAATACAGAGATGGAAGCTTTGATGAAAAATGAAACGTGGGAGAAGTGCCAATTGCCTGCAGGGAAAAGACCAGTTGGGTGCAGATGGGTTTTTACAGTGAAACATAAGGCCGATGGATCAGTCGAGAGGTACAAAGCTCGACTAGTGGCAAAGGGATACACTCAGACGTTTGGGATTGACTACTCGGAGACCTTTTCCCCTGTGGCAAAACTTGATACAGTCCGAGTACTACTGTCAGTTGCTGCAAACTTGGAGTGGCCTCTACACCAGTTTGATGTAAAGAACGCATTTTTACACGGGGATCTGTCAGAAGAAGTCTACATGGAACCCCCTCCAGGGTTCACAGGAAGTTTCAAGAAAAACGAAGTCTGTAAACTCCGAAAGGCTCTATACGGACTAAAACAATCACCCCGGGCGTGGTTTGGCAGATTTACTTTGGCAATGCAGCGACATGGATATGTTCAAAGTAACTCAGACCATACCTTATTTCTGAAGCGAAGAGGGGAACTGGTCACGTGTTTGATTATTTATGTGGACGACATGATTATAACGGGAAGTGATACTGAAGAGATAATCCAGCTCAGGGAGAATCTCTTCAGGGAGTTCGAAATGAAGGATCTTGGGGGCTTGAAGTACTTCCTCGGGATTGAAGTTCTGCGATCAAAACAGGGGATATTTATCTCCCAAAGAAAGTATGTCCTTGATCTGCTTGCCGAAACTGGTATGATGGATTGCAAACCAGTTGAAACCCCTATACAGGTGAATCACAAGTTGAGGATAGATGAAAGTGGGGAACCAACCGAAAAGGAACGGTACCAACGTTTAGTTGGTAAGTTGATCTACTTGTCCCATACGAGACCGGATATCGCGTACGCTGTGGGAATTGTGAGCCAGTTTATGCATCAACCACAGAAAGAACATATGGATGCAGTTATACGGATTATTCGGTATCTCAAGGGGACAACGGGGACAGGAATCATGTTTGGGAGGCATGGCCACCTGAACATTGAAGCATACACTGATGCAGATTGGGCAGGGAACCCCAATGACAGGAGGTCCACTTCTGGGTTCTTCACATTGGTTGGAGGAAATGTGGTGACATGGAGGAGCAAGAAACAGAAAGTTGTGGCCTTGTCTAGTGCAGAGGCCGAATTCAGGGGTATAGCAAAAGGAGTGACTGAGGTGATTTGGCTAAGAAAACTAATGACTGAGATCGGTATAACTCCCACTGAACCAACACCACTTCGTTGTGACAACAGAGCGGCCATCAGCATCTCAGAGAACCCGGTCCAGCATGACCGAACAAAGCACGTGGAAGTTGACCGGCATTTCATCAAAGAAAAGCTTGAAAGTGGTATCATCACGATTCCGTTTGTCAGGTCAGAAGATCAGCTTGCCGATATTTTGACCAAAGCGGTCACAGGCCAGACATTTCAGATCGTGTTGAGCAAGTTAAGGATTGGCGACTCCATCACTTAACTTGAGGGGGAGTGTTGGAGATCATCTATTTATGGAATAATTGACTGTTTCCGTTTTTAGTAGTGATTAGTCCTGATTTGCCGTGATCTTGTTTCCTGTGTACTTCGATATATACTCTTGATCCCTGTAATCTCAAATACAGAGTATTATACAATACAATACAATGAATAGAATTAATTCTCTCCCTAAATACCATGCTCTAACAGGTACGATATTCGTAAGATTGCTCATGATAATAGAAATAAGACATTAAAAATAATTTTTACTAAATTTTTGCTTTAACTCTACGCAACTTATTTTGCATTAATCAAAGAAAAAGATGTAAAACTTTAACACAAACTTTGACTTAGGTTCAAGATTTACCATTAACTTGTATAATCGAAGATAACGTGAAAAAGTACTTATTTTGTTATCTATAAGACTATAACTCGATCAACAAGCTTCTAAGTTGCTCGAATAAGTTCTTGGATCTTTTGAATAGGTTTCTCGATATACAAAAGAGTTTCTGCAAATTCCTTTATTATGTTCATGAACTTCTATCAGCAGATTATAAAAAAACTTAATAACTATTTATTGAAATCTTATTGGCCTTCATCACAAGCTCAAAACGCAGATTTGCTCGTACTGATAAGGGTTCATTTTTCATACCGTTCTTTTTGTCCATTTAACCAGATTTTTTATAGGATTAATTTATTATGTTTATTCTGGATCAATTTTAATTTATAAAAACTTGTGATTAATAATCATTCAATAGGAATTTAATTCTAAAATTCTCCTCTTTGGACAAATATTAATTACAAAAATTATAATGAAAATGGAAATAATAAAAGTAGCTAAGATAATCAACATAATGGCTGGAGAGTTGCAACTTGAATACGTGGGAGGTGTGATCTGCTAAAGATAATGAACAAAGGAAGGGATCAAAAAGCATAAAGAGGGGAAAACGTACTGTTCACGTAGCTAGGAGTTTAGAATAGTTTAAAATTGCTGCAGGTTTTTCTTTAGTTTGAGTTGACATTTCTGCATTTTTCTTCTAAGTATTTTTTGATTTTTTAAAGAAAGACCAGAGATAGAGATTTTATATTTTATTATTTCTTTGATTTTCACTCTCGTAATGTGTAGCTAAATTCTTTTTTTTGATTGAGGGGAACCATGCTATCATTTATTATGTGTAAGATGTTTCAATAAAGTTTGTTTTGTTAATGAACATTGAGTGTCTTCCAAATTACTTTTTCTAATTGAAATATGATGTTCTGTTTTGTTAATTACAAGTGACAATTAGGATTATCTTCTTTACGTTAGAGTGGGAAATTCTAAGAAGATACTGATCTTGATTAAATGCATGTTGTACATGTGTTATCTTGTTCATTGGTTTCTTAGTTCTTAAAGCTATTATTTAATTGAACCTATAATCATATCTAGGTTGTTGATTAATAAGAATGTTTAGAATACATGTTTCTATTCATTTACACTTAAGAGAAAACATCCCCTAATGAATGTTTATTGATGAACTGAATTTTATATTAAGAGAAAACATCCCCTAATGGATGTTTATTAATGAACTAAATTTTATATCAAGTATCCATTTTAGTGTGATAGCATAGGTGATCTGAAACCAAGGTTTGTCTATTAAATTTTTAAATCCAATTATTTTTGTTAATTTTCGATTTTTGTTATTTCTATGCTTTTAAATTTACATGAATTGAATCCCCCCTCTTTCATTACTTTATTTTAGTTTTGAACACGTAAACTCTTTATCGTTAAAATTTATTGTGGGAACGATACTTATTTTCTACAACTAAATTCATTTGTATTAACGAAGGTTTCTTTTTAATTTGATTGTAGACGACAGCGATGCCAAAAGCAGTTTTATAACATACTACAAACTCTGCATGCATAGTTGAAAAAGTTATCAGTGTCTACTTGAGACTGTTTCACGAAACAACACTATATGTTAACATAAAAATGTACACTGATGTGAACTTTCTGTCATTTAGAAATCTAGCAAAATCTGAATCTGTATAACTAGTGAGTTCAAGATGGATGACTTTCCTAAATGTTAACATATAATTCTTATTTCCTTTGAGATATCTCAAAACTCGTTTGACTGCATAGCAGTGGCCTATTCCTAGGTTACCCAAATACCTACCCAAACAATCTAACAATGAATGTTATGTCTAATTTAGTGCACACTTGGGCACATATTAGACTACTGGACATTCTTTATAGTCTCTCTTTTTATATCATTCTTTGGGCATTATGTTAAAGATAATCTCTCGTCATGAGAGGTAGGTGTTGAAACCTATTTACGATCAACTATATTAAACCTTTGTAGTACTCTCTAAATGTATGAACTCTGTGACAAACCTAAAAAGTTTTGATATATGTCCTGGTAAATCTGAATACTTAGTACACAAGATGCTTCATCAAAGTCTTTCGTGTCAAAACGTTAAACCAAAAGTTGCTTAACCTCATACAGCATAGACAACTCATTTGATGCGAGTAAGATATCATCCAAATATAAAGTAGAAAAATAACATTGCTTCCCCTTACCTTGTAATAAACATCTTTCAACTTTATTTTTCACGAAGACAAATGAGGTAACAATATTATCAAACTTTATGTACCATTGTTTGGAAGCTTCTTTCAAACCATATATATATTTTCACAATTTATAGAGCATGTCAACTTTATCTTAATCTAATCCTTCAAGTTGCTTTATATAGATCTTTTCATAAAAGTCTCCATTCAGGAAAGCAATTTTGACATTCATCTAATATAATTTCATGTTATAATAAGCTACTATTGTCATAATCACTCTAAATACAATCTCAGAGGATACAGGAGAAAGGATGATATTAAAATCAATTTCTTTTCTATGAGTGAACCTTTTGGCAACCAACCTAACTTTAAACTGCTCAACTTTACCCTGAGAGTCCTTTTTGGTCTTATAAATCCATTTATAATTGATAGGTTTATAGTTATGAAAAAATCTATAAGCTCTTATACCTTATTACGCTTCCTCATTGCATCCCACCATAACTTTACATGAGATCTAGAAATAACTTCTGCTAAAGTAGTTAGTTCCAGTTCATGTCCCATATTATAGTATTTTTCATTCAGATAGACTATGTAATAAGATGATATAACAAGTCTTCTCACTTTATTGGATCTCCTTAATTGAATTGGTTCAGTATATACACATACCTTAGGAACTTCAGTTTGTACATGTATAGTATCCATCCTTCTATCATCTAAAGGATAAGAATTGTCTCACTCATTAATATGAGATAGAGCAGTCTCATCACAGACATTATTCTTGAGAAACTTAGTTGTTTATGATTCTACTATTGTAGATTTCCATCTCTAAAGTAAAATCTATATCTCTTAGAATGGTGAGGATATCCAACAAAGAAATAATGAGCAGAATGAGAATGTAACTTATTTTCATAAGGATTATACTAACATACCTTAACAAGGTAGCCCTATATACGAAGATTAGTAAGACTAGGCTTTTACCCCTTGCAAATTTCAAAAGGCACCTTTTAAACTAATTTGCTTATGATTCTATTAAGTACGTATAAGGTAGTCATTATAACTTCACCCTTAGGTAATCAAGTAAATTACTCCTACTTTGCATTGACCTCATCATGTCTTTTAAGGTGTGATTATCCCTTTCAACCACATCATTTTGCTCAAGGCTACCTAACATAGCAAATTGAGCCACTATTTCACATAATTTTAAATATTTGGCAATCAAAATTTTTCTTATCCTGAAACTCCATGTTTGTCATAATATTCACCTCTATAGTCAGATTTGGCAATCTTAATTAACTTTCCCAATTGATTCTCAACTTTAATTTTAAAGATATTAAATTATCAAAAACTCTAGACTTTTCTTTAAGCAATAACACATATTTGTAACAGAAATAGTCATAAGAAAATATATTGAACAACACAATATAGTTGTATAAGGTCCACATATATTCGTATGTATCAGTTCTAATAAGCCAGAAGCATAAGTTGACTCTTTTTTTTTTATTTTGTTAAACTTACCCTTATAGCAGTCAACTTATTATTCTATATCATTATAATATAAAGTTGGAAAAACGTTATCTTTTATCAATCTCCCAACCCTTCCTATATTAATATGGCCCAATCTTTTATGCCATTATATGTATGACATTTCTTTTATAAGGGGTCTCTTTTTATAACCTATTCGGCAATATATAAAGAAACAAATGTCACATTATAGGCAAGACACATGCTATATAAACCCTATGATAAGAAGGCCATGAAGGATCGCATACACAGTGGAAATAAAAATTGCAATCCTATATTCATCTATTGCATTTAACAAACATACTAACAATAAGAACAGGCAAATAATAAATACTTAGAATGTGACGATTAATCGATAAGTTACTTCGAAAACAAAAAGTCTTTATGTACTCTACATCGAGAAATATATCCCGCTTTCAATGCTTGATATGACTATGGTTAATTTGAAGAATCCTTTTTTCAAATATGGAGAAAACAATTTCCTCTATTCTTCTCTTGTCTTTGTTTTATGACTTACGTATAACATAAAAACGAAAACAACAATCTCTCTGTTTTCTTTTTGCTCTAACTTTTGGTTTTCCAAGCACGTTGCTCAAAATCAAACAAAGATTTCTCTTTTTTGTATATCACCGTACAAAAAATCGAAAACCAAGAGACCAACTAGTTTTCACTTTTTGTTTTCTATATGCATATAATACAAAACGTTCATGTGCATAAAAGACATGTCTTTTGTAACCATTACAATGTTTATTGTTTTGGTTAATGATAAAACCAAAACAATAACCAACATCTGACATTTTTTTAAATAAAATAATAATAATATTATTATTATTATAATTTATAAATGAAATAAAATAAAAATAATTTTATTTTATTCATTTATTTTATAGAAGAGAATTTTCAATATTAATTATATTTTCTGTGCTAGCAAAAAATATAATATGCCATATAGATTATTTAATAAATTATCTCATAATAAATTAAATAATCATAAACGGAAATATTACACTCGTAAGTATGTGACCACATAGGTTCATCACTAAGTCAGTAGTACTTACTCTAATTAATTACTAATCAAGGTTGGTGTCTAGCAATACTCCTCAGCGACCGGATAGTGTGAAGTAACAACCTTACAAAGACAGAACTTTAGTTTAAGGATAATATATTATTACCTTCCATCATTATAACTCCAGATTATCCTAAGATATGGTTTAACTGTCAAACCTTATTAGATAACTAACTATGTTACATGTCGATCATTAATGATTGATGAATGACTTAGAAAACTACTTTCCTCACTCATTCAATCGCCTTGGCCAAGGTCTTGAAACAATCATTAAGATCAATGACAACATAGAGTTCAAACTCATTACCTAGAGTTGATGGATCC
>JAOSBK010032904.1:0-10366 GCA_027568895.1 Erythroxylum shatona | reverse complement strand
TTGGTCTCTTCTTCCTATCCTTCCATTCACGTTTTTCTTCTTCATTTATAGGCATGACAACACTTCTTCTTCCAATTATGCCCTTAATGATTGAGAATTGTCCCATTTGCCCTTCCAATTATGCCTTATGAATTTTATACTTAAGTGTCTTGCCAACAGTACCCTTGAATATTCTAACATATCACTTTCTTCCAGAAAAATGTCTCCCATTGTCTGAAGTTTCTAATGACACCAAAATCATTCAATTCGGGTCAGTGATTTGAAAGATACACTTCAAACATTTTTGGACTGCTCTTGTCCAAATCAGTATATCTATGCACAACTTCTATCTGAAATCTAAACATCTTAGAAACTAAATTATATTTCAACTTCTTCATGAAGACCTCATCAATATTATTCCACTAAATATTTATTTGAAAGTGACAATTATGATTAAAAGATGTACATAAAATTTGAAATTATAGAAAATTTAAAAATATAGGCAAATTAATTTAGTCTTGTATAATTAAAAAGTTTGAACATAAAAGGAAGCATGTGATCTAAACTACATATATCACAAATATAATGCTAAAAAATAAACCATTACTTAATGCCTAAAAATTTTGTTTTGGCAGAAGAATAAAAACCTAACAAAAAGAACACATGCTTTTTGGAAGGAAAAAATAACGAAAATTGAGGCCATCACATCTTCTAGCTTCATGCCTTCAACCACGCTTGAATTCCTATCATTTAGCTCATCTGTAAATAATAAATTTAAAACTTAATCATTAATATAAAAATACATATCTTAGAGGCAAGTATTAGAATCCAAATAAAATGAAATGGTCAATCAAGTGATTAGTTAGTTAAGGAAAAGAAACACAATGTTGTGTAATTGAAATTATACAACTAATTAGTATTACACTTTCTAATATAGATGAAAGCATGAAATAAAAAATGATACAAATACCTGCTAACATTAAGAAACAAAAGGTATTAGAATTGCTTAGTCTAAATAATTAATTGTCCCAACTTTGTGCCTGCAATCAATGTAATAATTCTAACTTAACTTTTAATCATATTCCAGTAAAAGAGCATACATGAGTTATACAACACATCCACAACAAGCTCACAAGTCATAAATCAAAAGTCTAAGGCAAGAAGTGACTTTATAGGAGATGGAAAAAAATTAAGATAGTACTAAAATAAGTCAAAAGGTTAAGATTATACTCTTCTTGGTCGTCACCAACATATGCACTTGACGTTGAAAAGCGTCGCACTTCGTCATGGGAAAAATGCAGATCACTTCACCCATTTGAAACCTGCTATATATTAATAAGATGTAATTCTAAGAGAATAGTTTATTATACATGATATAAATGAACATTTTTCACTCAAACAATTGATATACAAAAGCAAGTTAATCATACCTGATGATTTGTTCCATTAGTATTACTGAAATGACCACTTATAGTTGGAAAATATTCTTGAAATAAATTGTCATAATATTCAAGCTTTCCTAAAACATTGTTCAACTTTCCCAGAAACATTGAATTCTGATCTTTAACTTCCCATATTTGGACATCTTTTTTGTTGGTAATTACATAAAACTTTTCCTAGTCCACCTACACGCCCTCTCTTATTTGGCACCTTGGCTTGAGCATATGCATCATTGTCCTAAGATTTAGGATCTAGTGTAGACTTTACTCCATCACTTTTATTCATTCTACCCTCCATACATTCCTAAGCAAAAAAAGTGACATGTGTTAGCTTCATAATTTTTTTCTAGGTAATAATTATAGTCATAAAGAGTTCATAAACCATTTCTATTGCAATTGGAGTATCAAAATTTCCATCCTTTGTTTTTATAGTATCAGTATAAAGTTTAGCTCTTAAAGACATAACATTAGTTTTGTCAACCTAGGAAGATTTAACCAAATAGAAACACAAGTTTAGAATAAAGTCGGTT
Organism: Erythroxylum shatona; assembly: GCA_027568895.1. Classification (NCBI taxonomy): domain Eukaryota; kingdom Viridiplantae; phylum Streptophyta; class Magnoliopsida; order Malpighiales; family Erythroxylaceae; genus Erythroxylum; species Erythroxylum shatona. The sequence continues at coordinate 8,418 of JAOSBK010032904.1, read as the reverse complement.
CAAATACAAGTAATAATCAATTAGATAAAAGTTTCACATGAGAAAGGTAAATATTTGTACACAAATTTGGTAAATTGTAGATTACAAAGTCAATATGCAGAATATGTACATGTAGAATGAGCAATTTTAGGTACATGTAGAACACGTACAAATTTGGTATATGTGGAATACCCCAATTTTGGGAAATTAGTTTAAGGTATAATAAATACCTCTTCTTGGATTCGTCAAGCCGATGATTTTGTTCCCACACAATGTGGATCCTTTAGTTTTGACAATTTTCTACATGTATCTTAGCTTGACACTGCAAAGTATACATAATATTTGAAATATGTTTTAAATAGAAAGGATAAATTTAACCATAATATAAAATAATGTTAAATAGAGGAAAAAGACCTGTGCTTTGTCTGGAAGCCAATGATTTACAGGTGCTTTGTATTGTTCCTTATCTACTTAATCATCTATAATTTGTGCTAAATTTGCTTCAACAGATATGTTCATAACAAACTTTGCATTGCTCTTCACCTCATATTTCTAATGCTTCCACTTATCACCCATATCACTAATCACAACTTTCTTGACATTTTTAGTAAATCACCCATATCACTAATCACAACTTTCTTAACATTTTTAGTAAGTGGTTGAATTTGGAACTTCTCCTATACAAAAAAAATGTTGTAAGAATTACAAGCTAACAATGAAAAAATGAACATATGTAAATTACATAAAAACCTCTACTATTTTCCACATTTATTCCTTATAGCTAGATGGCATTACTTTCCAGTTTTTAAAGTGAATAGGAGCAAGCTGTGACTTTCTAACCATGCTACCTAAGAATTGATTAAACTTTCCACCTTCGAAACCAATTGGTTTATTTAAAATGTTAAAATTAAGAACAATCTTTTCTCACTCTTCAATATCCCAAACATCAAGCACACGAGTATAACCTCTAGTTTTTTGGACTAATTCATCACGTAGAAAATAGTTTAAAAATACAAATCGAATATAAATAAAAATGTTAAAGAAATATCTTGGTTTTCATACCACTTAGATATGGTTGCTCACTTGGTTCTAGAACTGTTGGGCTTGTTTGAGGAGCTCCATGATGCTGTTGTTTTTTCTATTGTTGAACTTATGATTGCATTTGCGATTCTACTATCTCTTCTTGGGGTTGGCTTTGTGGTGGTTGTTGTAGCATGGATTGGGATAATTATAGTTGTTCAAATCCAAGTGACTGTTGCCTTGGTGGCTATAGTTGAATTTCTGAGTGAACAAGGTTAGATTCTGTAGAGACAACAGTATGAGGTGTGGTGCGTACCTTGTGAAGAAATTTACGCTTTGCCATATTCTGCAAATTAAGATAGAAAAATTGATAAGTAGCTTTACCAAAACTAAAAACTTTTGTAGAAGAAATAACGATTAAAAACATAGAAGGAACATTACATTTAGAAAATGATCAAATAGGATTCAAGATATGTACAGATGTAAATAGAAGGAACTAATCAAGAATAAATTGGTGAAGCATAGCCAGCAATCTCTTCCCTTGTCAATTAATTTAAGCCAAATGCTTGAAAATGGATATTGATGACATTTCTCTAACTAAAACCTTTGCAATTCCTTAGCAAATTGCTTGCTTGAGTCCATTGTAAATAGAGAAAATAAAGTGGCATAGGTTTTCTGAGGAGAGAAAAATGGTGAAGATTTTAGGAACACAAAGAAGAGGAAGTGAATAGATACATTTTAGGGTTAGAAAGAGAGCGGAGGAATTTTTTTTGGAGATCGCTCTTTAATCTTAAGAAAACAAAAATAGCGTCTTTACAATTGAGACCTAAAATATTACACATTTTTAGTTCTTGTGTTCGGGTATGTTTTTGGCCAAAACAACACCAAATCCATCAATTTTTAATACCATGTTAAACAATTTAACTATAATATAAAGTAATTATAATATTATTATAAATTTCATGTAACTAGTTAAATTATTTATTAACTTCATATTACTTCTTAAAATTAAAACATAGAGAAAGCACATATTTGCTATCAAACGATTTAATTAATTCAAAACTAATTATAACTTTCACAAAAATAAAATTTTACTTATTAAAAATTTTATAGGTTATTTAAATATTTAGTTTTATAGGAACTTGAAGTCTTCCATTACTTCTACTTGGCATCTCTTTGTCTACTTTGTTTCATCCTCATCGAAAATCTCTAATACGATGATTCAAGCAAGAAACCTAATTCAAATCTTATTGCTGGAGCACTACAATCAGTTCACAAGAAACTAACAAGCCCTTTTAATTGATTTGGCTAAGCACCACATGTTCTTCACCATATTTCAAGGTAAGTCAGATCATTTGTCAATATGTGTTTTCTTAATTATATTTATGAAAGTAAAAACCATGTCATCACAAATATGGCAGGTAAAGAATAGGCAAAAACAGTGGTATAGAACACAACCTTTCTTTAAGCAGAAATTAAGTTTTCATCTTATTAATATAACAACTTTGCAACTACTAGATCAGAACATTCTATAAAAGCAATTTCCCTTTGATAAACACAATGGTATATGTTTTCACATTTCCTTCCAAGCTATTGTTTAACTGCTTTGCTATAATGTAATTGTAGGTTAATGTTTTAATGGGCAAACATTGGATTAAGCTTAAGGATACGGCATGCCTTAAGTAGATAGAAGACACTTAAAAAATTTTGGATTTTGCATTTGAGAGAAAAACAAAAGACGATAAAATCATATGTCCATGAGAAAGATGTATTTTGTCATATTGGCATCCAAGACACATGGTCTTTCAGCATATAACTCATTTTGGATTTTTAAAAAGGTATAGTAAATGGATTGTTCATGGAGAAGAGTCTTCCTCAGCTGCATCTACCTCTATGGTTGAAGAAGAGATACATATTGATGACAATATGAATGAGCTACTACAAGATGTATTTCTAATACATGAATCAAAGGATAGACTACAACAACCAACTATAACTGCACATGAACAACTCCACTATGCCAAAGAAAGAGGTAAGTTTCATGATTTACTAGAAGATTCAAAACAAGTGTTGTATCCTAATTGCAAGCGCCACACCAAATTGTCTTGTGTGATTCATTTATATTACCTAAAGTGTTTAAATGGATGGAGCAACAAATATTTTGACATGTTGCTGGAGTTTTTGAAAGATGTTATACCAGAGGGAAATATCCTACCCAAGTCATACTATAAGGCTAAGAAGTTAATTTCAACATTGGGGCTTGGTTATGAAAAGATAGATGCTTGTCCTAATGATTGTATATTATTTTGAAGGGACAATACAGACAAATAAGTATGTTGCAAGCATGAGGCCTCTAGATGGTTGTTTAATAAAGGAGGCTAAGAGGATGTGTTACAGTCTGAAGTGCAACAAGGTAGGGAAAAAACCTACAAAGATTTTACGATGGTTTCCTTTAATACCTAGATTACAAAGATTGTTCATATGTTCTAAAACAACGAGAGATATGATATGGCATGAGAATGGTCGTAAAAAAGATGGAAAACTAAGGTATCTGGTTAATTCATAAACTTGGAAACATTTTAGTTCCAAGTATCTCCATTTTTCTTCTGACCCTCGTAATGTGTGGATGGGATTAGCTACTGATGGATTTAATCCATTCCGAACAATGAATGTGACACATAGCATGTGACCAATAATGTTGATTCCTTACAATTTTCCACCTTGGTTGTGCATGAAACAACCAAATTTTATTTTTTCACTCCTTGTTCCAGGGCCCAAAAGCCCTGATGTATATATGTAACCTTTACTACAAGAGCTACTAAAGCTATGGGAAGTTGGAATCCAAACATTTGATGCTTCAAAACAAGAATCATTCAAAATGCATGCCATTATTCTATGGACAATAAGTGATTTTCCATCTTATGCTAACATTTATGATTGGAGCACAAAAGGAGAACTTGCATGCCCCTATTTATGGATGTTACACTGCATCTAAGTGGTTATATCATAATAGAAAATTTTGTTATACGTGTCATCACAAATGGTTAGACAAGAACCACAGATTTTGATATGATAAATGATCATTTGATGGGGAGCAAGAACTAAGATCTACGCCAATACCTTTATTAGGTACAGAGATTGTTAAAGAGTTAGATAGTATTGAAGGTGTTGAAAGTTCTATTCACTACCGGCATTGGAAGAAAAAAGGCATTATATTCTCCTTACTGTATTGGGAGTACCACTTGCTATGACATAATCTTAACTTGATGCATATAGAAAAGAATGTCTATGACAACATTCTTTGGACAGTTCTTGGTGTGGGAAAAAAAATCAAAAGATAATTATAAAGCTCGAATGGACCTCCAGGATCTTAGATTAAGGAGTGAACTTCATCCCAAGAAGTGTGCTGAAAGCAACAATACATATTTGCCTAGAGGTTGAATTGTACAATATGGGCCAACCATTAGGAAGGAAGAATTTTTTTGGCACTGATGCTAAAAAAAGAAAGAGAGTCTATCAAGAAGCCTTAGATAAACAAACATTGTTACAAGCACATATATATGTCCTATACAATTGCGATGCGGTTGCCTCATTTCTAAAATAAGCACTTACCACTTCTTTTCTCTTAAAGATTAAAAATACATTAACAATTTCAGACTCTTGTAACACTAAGTGTTCATTACATACATATGCAAAGAGCATGAAAAGGTTATAAGGAGAGAAGCACATCCAAGGCATTTAAGTAGTTACAATATTCAAAAAATTCAAAGTTGTGACTTTGCTATATGGTTTAAAAAACATATGAGCCTTAAATAATATACTTTGTTATTATTTTATGAATTATTATAATAAAAATCGAGTTTTGCAGGTTGAGATTTTGGATTAGCAAGGAAGTACACTAGTCACAAATCAGATTCGGAAAATTTCAAAAGGTCCATTACCACATGTTAGAAAGTACTATGGTCATATTATTAATGGATACAGGTTTCAAACAAAATCACGTGAAACAAAGTTGAAAACATAAAATAGTGGAGTGATGGTGATGGCCGAGACAAGTAGTTATTCAACTTCAAAAGATACTCATCCTACTATAAGGAAAGTTGCTTATTATGGCCAATTCACCAATATCATCCAATTAAATTATCATGGCAATTATAAAATTGTGTTATTTAGGTATGACTAGGTTGACATAAATAGAGGTAAAAAAATAGACAAGTTTAGATACACACTAGTTAACTTTTCATAGCTAAGTCTTTAAGGTGCAAATGTGCATGACGAACCATTTGTTTTTGCATTAGAAGTGAAAACAATTTATTATGTCAGACATTCATTGCATGAAGATTGGTTAGTTGTGAAGCTTGTGACCACTAAAGATGTTTATGATATAGAAGATGCATTAGGAAATGGGACAGTACAACCAACTGAACAAATTAGGGTTGAAGATGTTAATGGTGCCACGTATGATGACTATCTGTTAGCCAAAACTGATACAAGTATTGAAGAAGGAGTTGAAGTTACTCCAGAAGAGCAAATGTATAGGAATTTAGAAGGATCTGAAAGTGAAATTAAAGAAATATTCTAATCATCATAAATAGAAGAAATATTTCTTATATATAGATCAACTTGATGATTATGAGCTTATTAGTTGCTTATAAGACTATTTGGAGTAAAGTTATGGTAGGATTGTGTTGCTTTTTTATAACTTTATTGCTTCCCAAAATTATATCTCTTCAACTACAAATTTTCAATGTAGTTAACTTTATATGTTCAAATATTCAATGTCAGTTTAGAATCAATTCTCTGACTCATCAAGAAAGGGATTTAATTCCATTGGTATATATATGCTCTATATAAGATTTCCCTCTTTATAAGTGACCAAGCAAAAGGATTTAAAGCAACTGATTCCATAAATTGAAATAGTAGTTTAAACGAAGCAAAAGAGCATGTTCAACCTAAACAAAGTTGTAACAAAGAATTTGACAATGAACTAACCTATAAGTAAACCCCATAAGAAACTCTTGTTCAAAAACTTCTAGTGATATGTTAGCCAAAGAAGTAGAGATTGGATTTAAGAGTGACATCCGATAGTATAACTTATAAAATATCACTTTTGTAAGTCATTGTAGAAAGAATTCAAACCAACTAACTTCATCAATTGCAAAAGAAAAAGGCTTAAGGTAATTAGCAATTGAATTAAGCAAAGAAAACCTTTTACTCTTTGCAGACTAACTACAATCCAGAAATTCAATAAAAGCAGTAAGCATGATCAAGAAAGAAGAAATTTGTTCCCTTTCTGAAAATAAAGATTTAGGTTTCTTACTTACCCACAACTCAAAAAAGTTTTAGGTTTCTTGCTTACCTGCAACGGATGAGTCGATTGCCTGGTAAGCTCAACTTCAAGAGTTCAGCTTCTTCTCTCACCACAGAAATGATCTTCAAGCTTCTTTGCTTCATCGATTGAACTAACTTCACCTAAATCTTTCTTAGCTTAACAATCGTATAGCTTTCAGTATTGATTTGCCCAAAATTGTAGAGGATTAAATCTCCCCTTTTCCCTACTGTAGCTTAAAATCTCAGTTCCCCTGCTTCATGACACCTGACCTTGTTGGGACATGATTTAGGCAACCTGGCAATTATTTTAGACAACACCACACCAATCGCAAAAATATATTAATTTGTTAATAACAATGTAATAAAAGTACAAAAGAGAAATATATACATGTGCAAGGAGGACATGCGTTTTTTTTTCCTTTATAGCTTAACATTTCTTTCTTTTCAATACCTATCTTTGTTTGCATATGATTTAGGCCACTTCAACACCTGTACTTGTTTTGTTTCATACTCATATAAAAGCGTTTAACCATAAATTTTTTTAGGAATGTAATAAAAATTGAAAATATATATTACATATATACCTCAATCTTTCTTATCCATGCAATTATTAACTAACATTGACTACTTGATTAACATATTTTATAAACTAAATAACTTTTATAATTTTTCATTAACAACTTACATAAATAATAAAAAATTATACTTAAAAATTTAATAGTGCTTTTATATTTCAAAAGTAAAGGTGCTAAGAACATATATATTGTACATGTCTTTTATCATCTCACATGGCACTCAAAGCTGAATTTTCCTATACCAATAAAGGATTAAAATTGGTATGAATTTAACTAATTCTACAAACATTATCTCTATGAAAATTAGAAAATTTAAATTATATAATTGCTATTTTAAAATGAAACTACAGTTAAACTTAAATTTCTATATACTACTTAAATTTATATTTTAAGTTATTAATTAATTATATATATAGTCATTATTTTGGAAATATATATACAAATGTTATTTGTAAAATTAATTATTGTTTCTAGTCACTTGAGTTTAATGACAGATAATCTTGTTCATCCCTATTGCTACTAATATCCCTATTACTAAACTGTCACTAATCACCCAAATTTAGGGATAGAACCCGTGATCCGTCACTATACACTTAAATTTAAGGATGAATTTCATTGGCCATCCCTATTGCTACTGAAACTGTCCTCAACTGTTGCTATAACCTTCATTTAATAACAATCTTTCTATGTGTCATTAATAGTAGGTGTCACTATATGTTACTTTTTTTGTAATGTCTACTTTGTGATTTGTGAGTATCTGTCCCTTTTGAGTTCCAACTTCTCACCTTCCCTAGTAGTGTTTGCCACTTTTTCACTTAACCTCCTTTATGAATCTGATGTGTATGCGCACTACTCTTAGTTGGGAATTTGGGATACATAATTTGAGTGGAGTGCTTAGTATACTGTAATGAGTTTGTTACAATAGTGTGAATAGTGTACTGTGGTGGTATGATGTCTAGTGTGTTGCATGTAGGTATGACCTTGTATAGTTGTGTTGTGGATGTGGTTCTGGTGTTAAGTGTACATTGGTGATGGCTTGGCTTGTAGAATGTGAGTGTAGTCATTGGTTAATGGTGTTGGGACCCATTTCCGGAACCCAACCTCGGAATCATAAATCGAAAAACAAAGTGGCGAAAACGAAAGAAATTAAAAGGGGAATCAAAAACCAAAGGAATCGAAAGCGCGTGCGGAAACCAAAGAAATCGAAATGCTTAAGGACAAAACTCTTAACTCCGACATCCGAAAATGCATACTTTAGAAAACGTCGCATTGGAGAACTATAAAACGATCTTGATCTAAACTAAATCCAAATTGGTGTATTTTTTTTTTTCAACTTCCTTCAAAACAATCTCAATTTCCATTTTGAAAAATTCATCCACATTCAAAACCTCAATTCATATACAAATTCATATGACATAAACTGGAAAACTTCTTCTAATACATTACATTCGAACTCAACTCATCTCATCCATATACAATTTACATGCCATATCCATACACAAATTCACATTTC
>JAOSBK010032903.1:0-10366 GCA_027568895.1 Erythroxylum shatona | reverse complement strand
TTTACTTAATGCTAGAGGGAAGGTGACTTAGTTTTGAAAAAGGCCACTGAATATGGAGCTGTGGAAATTTGGATGAATGAACGTGTTCGAAGATACTTGTGACTTAGTTTTCAATTAGTGATGGATGATACTTTGTCTTTTTAGACCCATTGTTTCAATCAAATAGCTGACTTGATTTTTGGAAATTTGGAGTCTCAACTTTTATTTGTTCTACTCAATTTCTGCAGTTTTAATCTTGATGCTGTTCAACTCCCAATACCTAGATGTCTGATGGTTCTGTAATTTTCTAGGTTGAAACTATGATTCTTGAGGAGGTTCAGGATTTGCCAAAGGGACAAGAAAGGGAAAACATAATTATACAGACTATCATGAGGCAGATTTGTTATGCAGTCATAAGAAGAAATGTGCAAAGCAAATAAAAAAACTAATGCAGAGTGGAGACTCTTAGATCCTGAGAAGGTTGAACCTTCCAACCCTTTGTCGAAACTAGAGAATTGACATGCTGCTTGTACAAAGATAGAGTTAAACTTAGCAACAAATCTTAAGTGTACTTTATGACATCCAAGATAACAAGGTAGAATTTGGGAATGGTGGTTGTGGCAATTGACAATGTTTTCTTAGCTGTAATGAATGCATTCTTATACAATTATTATTATGGAATAAGGAATCAAAATGGATGTTGTGTTTGGATCTTTATTCCTAGATTGCTTAATTGTTTCAAAGTTAACTGTTTGGATGCTGTAACCTTCTTGTTTCAACATTTTGTTTGGTCTTGCTGTAATTACCATAACTTTCTGTCTCTGTGATCCAACAAATTTAAGCAGTAGTTTAGTTATAAAAAACAAAGGCTCACCGTACTTTATGAAGTTGGAATTTAATTTTGATATAAGATTTTATATACCAAAAAAATTGAAGAATTATTAAATAAATAAAATTCATAAATAATATTGAATAGTTATTAAACAAATAAGATTTAAAAAATTGTATTTTAAAAATAATTATTAAAATTAAAAATTATTAAATTATATGATTATTAAAATTATTAAATTAATAAGATTATTAAAAATTATTAAATTAATATGATTATTAAAAATTATTAAAATTAAAATTAAAATTAAAAATTATTAAAATTAAATTAAAATTATTAAATGGGAAAAATAATTAATAATAATAATAATAACGTCGCGGAAGACATTCTGCGACGTTTCTAAAAACGTCGCGGAAGACATTACGCGACGTTTCAAAAAAAACGTCGCGGATTCCTTTACATTCTGTGACGTTTTAAAAATGTCGTGAAATGTTAGAGATTTCGCGACGTTTTTTAAAAACGTCGCGGATTGTCTAAACTTTCAGTGACATTTTTAAAAACGTCGCGGGATGTCAATATTTTCCGTGACGTTTTATATAAAACGTCGCAGAAACCTTTTGCCTACACCACATTTCGCGACGTTTTTTGTGACGTTTTTTTAAACGTCGCAGAATACATTCTGCGACGTTTTTGGACATTTTGTGACATTTTAAAAATGTCGCAAAATGTCTTATTTTTTTGTAGTGAAATATCTGTGGCACTTAAAAATGGGTCATATCAATCATAATAGACTTGACAGGTTAGTAAAAGATGGGATCCTTATGTGCTTGGATAATGATCCATTACCCACCTGTGAATCTTGTATTGAAGGAAAAATGACCATGGCCTCATTTCCTTACAAAGGAAATCAATTTGAATCCACGTTAAACCTGGTACACACTAATGTGTGTGGGCCCATGAATATACAAGCTAGAGGAGGTTTTGAATACTTTATAACCTTTATAAAGGATTACACTAGATATGATTATTTATATTTGATGCATAAAAAGAGTGAGTCCTTTGAAAAGTTCAAAGAATTCAAGACTGAAGCTAAGAAGCAGCTAAGCAAGCCATTAAACAACTTCGATCAGATTGAGACGGTGAGTACTTATTTGGAGAGTTCCAACAATTTCTAATTGATAATGGAATTGTTTTCAACTTGTCAGCTTCTCGAACACATCAATAGAATGGTGTAGCTTAGAGAGAAATAGGACTTTATTAGAAATGGTAAGATCAATGATGTCCAATGTTAGCCTTCCAGAATCGTTTTAGGGATATTCCATACAATCGACAACTCATCTTCTTAACTTTGTTCCATCCAAATCGATGTCTAAAACACCTAGGGAGTTATGGACTGACTGAGTGCCTTCATTGCGGCCTAGACCATGTTCTAAGGCTTGAATCCACAAAGATGGAACCAAGGTTAGAAGTATGTTTGTTAGTAGGATATCCTATAGGTATACGAGGGTACTATTTTTATAGTCCTCAGGACAAGAAGGTATTTGTATCAAAAACTGCAGCCTTCTTAGAGGAAGATTTTGTGAGAAATCACAAAAGAAAAAGTGAAGTAGTACTAAAGGAGTTAGCTATTTCATCCAAACCAAGAGTTGATTTGGTTATAGCAAAACAATATGTCAAAATAGATTCAAGAGTTGAAGCAAACGAGCAACCTGAACATCAAGTAGTGCGTAGACATAGTGGGAAGGTTGTGAGACAACCAGACAGGTATCTAAGTTCAGGAGAAGACATAATTTCCATCTCAAACTAAAAAGAAATGGATCCCATTACTTATATATAGGCTATTAATGATGTTGATGCAGAAAAATGGCTCAAGGTGATGGAATCAGAAATAGATTCCATGTACACCAATGTGAAGTAAATCACTTATTAATATAGAAATTCGATATAATATGTAAACTACACAAGAAGGGGGGTTGAATTGTATAATCTTTTACAGGATATTAATCTTTTGAGATTTATTAAATTTCTTTACAAAAATTCAAATGATTACAAAAACACTTTGCTAAAGTTGATAAGCAATGCAATCGCAAGTAATATTTATCTACTTGTCTGACACAAGAAAATTAAAAGATAAGGGTTAGAGAATAGACACTGCGATTTTATACCAGTTTACCCCAAACCTTGGGCTACGTCCAGTCCCCAGAGTATTTCTAAGATTTCACTACACTCTTTCAACTTTACAAATATTCTTTCACACATAGAGCCTCTTCAGATCTCTCACTCAAGTATTCTTTATCAGCTATGTTAGCCTCTCCAAGCTCTAGCCTTCCCTTCTCTCTAAGAAAAGTGTTTTTGAGCTTTCACGTTGCAGATGTGTTTGCTCACTTCTTTTGCACTCTGAATATAGAATTTTTGCTAATATCAAAATGTTCACGAGTAATTCTCTATCAGTTTCTCTGTATGTATTTGTATATGTGTATATAGTTTTCAACTCGAACTAATATTTATAGCCTAAGTCTCCAACCGTCTTCTTGATAACCACTTCTTGAATCTTTTAGAAACAGTTATTAGTTGAGTCCTGTAACTAACTCAAACTAATTAACTAACTATCGTTCTAGCATATTTTCCTTTTGTATCGTCTGGATTAACTTTTCTTCTTCCACTATACTTCGTCTATTATTCCTCTTCGTCTTATGTTGCACTTCCTCTCATGTTGTACTTTATCTCATGTTGTACTTTGTCTCATGTTGCGACTTCGTCTTATGTTGCCACGCTTCATCTTATGCTTTGACTTCATCTTACGCTCTGACTTCGTCTTATGCTTTGACTTCATCTTATGCTTCGACTTCATCTTATGCTTCGACTTCGTCTTACGTTGAACTTCGTCTTATGTTGCCTAAGTGTTACTTGCATTTATCTGCACACTTTAACAAGCTTATTAAAACAATTTGTACATTCTAAGATTATTGTTATTTGGTTGTCATCAAAATTAATAATAATGAAGTCCTCTTGACTTAACACAATGAAGTTTGGATCCTTATAGATTTACCACTAGCTGTAAAAGCCATAGGGTGTAAATGGATCTACAAAGGGAAAAGAGGATCATATGGAAAGGTAGAGACTTTTAAAGCTAGATTGGTAGCTAAAGGCTATACTCAAAAAGAGGGTGTAGACTATAAGGAGACTTTTTCTTTAGTTCTCATATTTAACTCCATCATAATTCTTTTGGCCATAGCAACTTATTTCAATTATGAAACATGACAAATGGATGTCAAGACTGCATTTCTTAATAGGGATGTTGAGGAGACCATTTATATGGCCCATCTAGAAGGATTCGTTGAGCCAGGTAATGAGCATAAGGTATGTAAATTGCAGAGGTCCATTTATGGACTTAGGCAAGCATCTAGGTCTTGGAACATTAGGTTTGATAAGTCTATTAAAAACTATGGGTTTATACAAAACCTAGATGAACCTGGTGTCTATAAAAGGATACAAGACGGTAAGGTTATTTTCGTAATTCTATATGTCGATGACATTTTTCTCATTGCGAGTGATGTAGAAATGTTATCTACGGTCAAATGATGGCTGAACAAATAGTTCCTAATGAAGAATTTAGGAGAGGCTAGTTATGTTCTAGGGATCAAAGTTATAAGGGATCGTAAGAACAAACAGATAGCCTTGTCTCAATTAACCTACACTAAGAATATGCTCAATAGGTTTACCATGTAGGATTCCAAGAGAGGTTTCACACCTACTAGACATGGAATAAAATTTTCAAAGGAGCAAGCATCTAAGACCCAAGAGGAGGCCTAACAAATGTATAACATTCCATATTGTTGGACCCCGAACTTTTCCAAGGGTTTTGGTTTAGATAGCTTAAGAAATGTATAGGTTTAAGTTTTCTAAGATCAATTTTATGATTATGTGTTATGAATTGTCTAATTTTGGATTCCTATTTGATTTGGGAGTTTTGCTTTGGATGAAAGAAATTAAGAGAGGCGATGGGAGCAAGGAGAGAGAGATTTTTTTGAGCAAGGTGTGCAAGCAAGGAAAATAAGGTGGGTTTCATGTTTATAATTTGAGTAATGAGCTATTAAGTTTTCTTTCCAAATTAAGAAAATAAAAGGATTTCAATTAAATGTTGCTTTATTGTTTTGATTGAATTGTGTATGATTATGTTATGCCATATGTCTTTTTCTTGTGAATGAATTTTGGGGAATGTTTTCATATTGTGTTGATGATTTGTAAAAGAATGTGAAAATGATTTTTGAAAGAATGCTATGGTTAATTGTTGGTATATAGATATATGTGTCAGATTTTTATGGAAAAGAAAAATAAGATTTTTTTAAATGATGAGAGATGATTGAATATGAAGAATCAAATGAATTGAGGTTTAAGTGTGGATGATTTTCAAATTGGAAATTGAAGTTGCTTTGAATGAAGTTGAAAAAAGAGAAAAAAAACACTATATCAATTTGGATTGGTTTAGACCCAGATGTCTACGCGGAATGATATAGCTCGTCTTTATAGTTTTCCAACATTTTTAAAGTATGCGTTTTTGGATGTCGGAGTTAAAAGTTTTCACCTTAAGCTTTTTGATTTATTTGGTTTTCGCCCACGTTTGTTTGACGAGAAATTCTGCGCACACGCTTTATGATTCCAAAGATTGGGCTCCGAAAACGGGTCCCAACACATATGCTTCGGCAGTTGGAAGTTTAATTTATGTTACACTTTGAACTAGACCAGATATCTATTACGCAGTGGGACTGGTAAGTAGATTCCAATCCAATCCAAGAATGGAGAATTGGATTACGGTTAAGTGCATACTAAAGTATCTTTATAAGATGAAGAACTTAATGCTTGTTTACTTCAGAAGTAATCTTATTCCGATAGGATATACAAATTTCGATTTCCAATCAAATATTGATTCAAAGAAATCAACTTCTGGTCCTATATTTATTTTAGGAGGTGGAGCCATAGTCTGAAGTAGTGTCAGGCAATCTTGTGTTACTGCTTCCACTATGGAAGCTGAGTATTTTAGTGCTTGAGAAGTAGCAAAGGAAGCAGTCTGGATCTGCAAGTTCCTAAATGATTTCGAGCTAATTCCTGAGGTAGAAAAGGCCATTACACTTTATTGTGATAATAGTGGAGTAGTGACTAATTCTAAAGAACCTCGGAATCAAAAAGTTGTCAAACACATTGACCGAAAGTATCATCTTATAAGGGAGATAATACAACGTGGTGAGGTGAATGTGGAAAATATTCCCATAAAGCAAAACCTTGTTAATCCGTTCATGAAGACGTTGTCTCAAAAGATCTTTGAGGGTCACCTAAAAGGGATGGGAATGAGGGATATGTCAAACTTTCTTTAGGGAAAGTGGGAGATTGTTGGAGTTATGTAAATATAGTGCCCTAAAAAGCAAGTGTATTTACATATAACTTGTTGGCCCTAAATTTTTCCAGTTTAATAACAATCTGAAAAGGTTTGGGCCCTAACTCTTAGAATTCTAAACCAAATTGAATGAGTTTGGTGTCATTAGGAACTTAAGACAATGGGGAACCAATGTTTTGAGGAAGTTAAAATGTCGTTCTAGTTTGATGTTTTCCAAAATTTGTTATGAAGTTGAAGAAATGTTTTTGCTCACATTTTATGAATTTTGAATGTTGGGCTCTAGAAGTAGAGTCCATCAGTTGTGATATCAGAGCCCAGAATTGAGATCTTATATAGACATTTTTCGAAATATATGTCAAGCAAAATTAATGAGAAAAATGATACCTTTTTCATGATATGAGAAAATGAAAGTTTGTGGATATTACATAGTCCGATCTGTTAGACAAAGATGCAGTATTTGTGGTTATGTTAGTGAATAATGTGATGGAATTTTGCTCTAGATATGTACTTGGATTGATATGGATTTAAAAATATTTTCATGAATTGACTGAGAAGAAATAGAGACATAGGTGGAAATGACTAGATTTAAGGTGTACAAGCAAAGTGGAATTGAAAGGTTGAACTTAAAAGTTAGAATGATTGTTAATTGCTGTGATAAGAGTTATGATCTGGTATAAGAAGATATTACTAGAATTGAGATTGTTGATGATGTTACAATGAGTAATGACTTCAAAGATAAAGTGAAAAATATCGTCTAAGATTAATGGAGATCAAAGTATAAATTGTGTAAGATATAAATTGGTGAATTGTTGGAGATAAATATGTGGAAAAAATGGGATGAATTTGATGATACCCACCTAAGCATATGCGGCAGTAATTATGTGTACTACTTCATTGTGTTTTGGTAATAAAATGTATGACCTTATAAGAACGATAGAAATTGGTCTTCCCGAGGTATTAAGAATGGCTAATTATGTGACGATGATAACAAATGATTAATAAAGATTACATAAACAGTATAGATGATAGTAGCAAGAAATCTTCTTTTGAAGAAGAGTTTCACTGAGTTGGATTAAGTAGATTAGATAGTTTATATTAAGGATGATCAATGAAAGAACAAAACAGAAATGAATTTGTAATAAATCAAAAGTGAATGTTGGAGTCATATCCCTAGTGGAAACTCAAGCATAGGAGGTAGAGTATGCTACTGAGAATGTATGTATTTTGTTTGATGTAAAGTATCCAACTACATTAGTGGATTTTTGGTAACACTATTGCTAATGTGAGAAGAATTTAGATCCACATTATATTCTATGCAAATATGCACAGGAGATATACATTAGGTTTTGATGAATGTGTTACCCACCTCAGAAGTTAAGTTTGCAAACAAATTGAAATGTGTGGAGAAACTAGTATGAATAAGCAAACATTAGAAAAATTTAATGTTAAATTAGAGGAAATTGAATGAATTGAGAAAATCATTCTAGAAAGGAAGTCAATTGGAAAATTGAAAATAACGTGAGACAATGCTACCTCATTGAGGAATTAGTCATTTAAGGAATTATGAGAACTAATCATGGGCATAAGGAGTTTGATAATAATTGTTTGAAGTTAGCAATTGCCCCGATAGTACTAAGGTATTGAACATTAAAGCGATCTAAGAAAAATTTGATGATGTATTAAAGGTATTCGAAAAGTTGAGAAGAATAGTTTGTGTAGCGCTCCTTTACTTCAGGGTACACATCGAGATGCCCGGAAGTCATTCCATTGCCTATCCTACGACAAGGACAAGCTACGTTCAATCTCTACATTTACTTCGCATAGCATCATATCATCTTTCACTTAAAAAGCATCATAAGAAAATCACAATATTTTAAATCCATCTTTGTCCTCATTTCCCTTCCAAAAATCGAAAGTCTACATTGCATCTTTAAACTCTTACTACATCTACATCATCAAAACCTAACACAAAAGTACTATATGGAAGAGGAAAGTATACAAAGTCTATTTAATCTGTCTAAAAAAATCCTAGCTGACTGACCTTTGAGCCATGACTTCCCTTGACAAATCACTATCTATACTGCTGGTAGAGCCTCTCAATAGCTAGAGTCGTCTCTCGGTCATGAAAAGACAACATTACAATTTTGGTGAGTTTTACGAACTCAATGAGGTAACCATCATCGATGGTTCACTCAATTCATGCATCAAAATCATTCACAAAACATATAATCATATAGTGCACTTTACATAAATTTCACATTTTCATTTAGGCATAGGCATTTCTTTTCAACAAATATACTTAACAATATGAATATGAGGTGCTCATGAGACACTTTTCAATTATTACATTGTTGTGACCAAGTGCCTGAACTGTCCCGTATCCATTTTGAATACCGGGCTCATTAATAACTACCCCTTATCTGTTTGGGGGATATATGGCTCATTTTGCATAGGGAGCCTTAGGCTCTTAATCACTTTTGAGCTTGAGGCTCATTTTCACTCGTTGATATTTAAGCTCTGATCGGTGACTACTCTAGTCACAACTATCATTATTTAATTATGCATTCATGTATGGACTGCATGTACCACAATCACTCATAGTATAAAGCATTTAGGTCTTCACATTCACATTCAAGTAGCATTTCAATATCTCAATCCACAATCACATTCATCGGACCTTCTGTCCGGAATCCATAATTAAACACATTCAATTATCATTCAAAATATAAATTAAGCAAACAAGTAATTAAGTGAGACCATCTAAGTTCCTCACAAGTTGCTTGTGAAGCTAATGCCTAGAAGATCTAGCAACATCTAGAGGTTGACGTTCTAGTTGCTCCTTTATCATAAATAGTATACACAATATCACAATTTGCATAATCATAAGTATTCAATAATGCACATGTATGAAATGAACTTTGTACAATGCATGTTCATGATAAATCCTGGTATTTTTACCATCAATTTAATCACAATATTATTCTCATATCAAAACTCATCTAATTATATTTATCACTTAGGTTCATGCCTCACTAAAATCATTAAATTCACAATTCATTTCTCATTGAATCAATTTGGATTTTTTTCCAAGACACCCTATTCGGGTGTACTGTTTATGTTCAACCTAAAGGTGAAATTCAAGTAATTTTGATCATACTATCTTATAGAAAAGTGTTCCTCTATGTCTTATCTTTCTATTGTCACCAAAATCACTCAATTTGGTTCAGTACTTTGGAAGATATGCCTCAAACATTTTCGGGTTGTCGTATTCCAAAATCAGTGTACTATGCACAATTTCCATTTAGAATTTGAATACCTTAGAGACTGAATCACATTTATATTTTTGTATATAATTTGTATACCTATATCTCTAGTTTACTCCAAATCAACAATCATCACATTTTGAATCCTACAGGTCCAGATATACTCAAAATACTAAAGTATGTTCAATGGAATAACACTAGTTCGTATTATTGAAGAGCATGCTCACCGTACCCGTCCCACGTTTTTCACTCAATCTTCCTCAATTAAATTCAGAGGGCTATAGTTTTTTTGGAGATGTATATCAATGTATTACGAGTCCAACGGTTCAAAAATTAAGTCATTTAGGGGTCTAGAGAAGAAGTTAAGGCCAAAAGAATCAAACAGGGTTTTGTCATCAATCATGTTGAACGTGTCCAGGGACAAATAGAATAACTTTCCCTACAGATATCAAATTAAGGGTTTCTTTGTATGGTTTGAAAGAGAACTTCAAGATCTACAACTTTAATGAAGAAAGACAGATTCTATCTTATTAAGGGTCAAACATGGTGCAGACGATAGGTACAGACGGTAGTGTGCAAAAGGTCAAATATAGAAGGAGCAGAAAGTCAAACATAGACGATATGATGTCATCATAGACGATAAATTTTTATAGACGATATGAAATCATCACATATGATACATTTTTATAGATGATATGATGTCATCATAGATGATATGATGTCATCACAGGTGATACATTTTTATAGACGATATGACGTCATCACAGATGATACATTTTACAGATTAACCACCCATTTTGTTTCACAATCTTTCCTTAACACAAGTCATACCAAAATCACCTTTTCTACTTCATTTACTCCTCATTCTCAACTCCATTTCAAATCAATATCATCCATAAGAAA
>JAOSBK010032902.1:0-10368 GCA_027568895.1 Erythroxylum shatona | reverse complement strand
GTAAGCAAACTCCATCAGAGTCAAATAATTATCCCAACTCCCTAGAAACTCTAACACACAACCCCGCAACATATCTTTTAATATCTGTATAACCCATTCAGATTGTCCATCTATTTAGGGATGGAAAACAGTACTAAACTTAACCTGAGTTCCTAGAGCCTTCTGTAAACTTTTCCAAAATCTCGAAATAAATTGAGGATCATAATCAGAAATGATAGACAATGGTACTCTATGTAATCTCACTATCTCATTCACATATAACTTTGCAAGCCTATCCAAAGAATAGTTAGGACGACCAGGCAGAAAATGAGCAGATTTGGTAAATTTATCCACAATTACCCATACAATATTATGTTTTCTTTGAGTGAGAGCAAGTCCAGTAACAAAATCCATAGTAATATTATCCCATTTCCATTGAGGAATAGAAATAGGATGTAACAAACCAGATGGAACCTGATGCTCAGCTTTAACCTGTTGACATGTCAGACATTTAGCTACATAATCCATAACAGCCCATTTTATACCTGACCACTAGTAATGTTGCTTCAAATCTTGATACATCTTGTTTCCACCAGGATGCATAGTAAATATTGTATAATGAGCCTCAAATAACAACTTCTTCTTTAATTCTTCATTAGCTGGCACACACAACCGATCTTTATAATACAATTCACCATCTCCTTGCATAAAAAAATCAAACAGTTTACCTTCCTAAGTAGCCAAGATAAGTTGTTGTAACTTATCATCAGCTCTCTAAACATCACGAATTTGTTGTCTCAAAGTAGGCCTTGCTTTTAATTGAGCTATTAAAGCTCCATGAGATACAAATTTCCATTCACCTTGCTTAAATG
This sequence comes from Erythroxylum shatona, assembly GCA_027568895.1. Classification (NCBI taxonomy): domain Eukaryota; kingdom Viridiplantae; phylum Streptophyta; class Magnoliopsida; order Malpighiales; family Erythroxylaceae; genus Erythroxylum; species Erythroxylum shatona. The sequence goes on along the minus strand of JAOSBK010032902.1, from coordinate 9,517 downwards.
ATAATGCTGAAATGGTCTTCCGAATCAAGGCATCAGCTACAGCATTAGCTTTACCCGGATGGTAATCCACAATGCAATCATAATCCTTAAATAGTTTCAACCAATGTCGTTGTCTCGGATTGAGTTCCTTCTAGGTAAGCAGATATTTCAGCCTTTATAATCTGTGAAAATTTTACATTTTTCACCATACAAGTAATGCCACCAAAATTTTAAGGCAAACACTATCGCTGCAAGTTTAAAATTATGTGTAGGATAATTCTGTTCATGAGACTTTAGTTGCTAAGAGGCATAAGCAACTACTTGTCCATCCTGCATCAAAACACAACCCAAAGCATTTCTCGATGCATCAGTATACATAACATACTCCTTACCAGAAGTTGGCTAAACTAATACAGGAGCTTCAATAAGCAAACTTTTCAGTTGATCAAAACTATTCTGACATCCATCAAACCATTCGTACTTCACTTCTTTCCGTAACAGTTTAGTTAAAAAGGATGCTATCACCAAAAATCCCTTCACAAACTGACGGTAATAACCAGCTAGACTCAGAAAATTTCTCACTTCTGTCACATTTCATGGTGGCTTCTAGTTAACAATCGCTTTTATCTTACTAGGATCAACTCTAATTCCTTCAAAAGAGACAACGTGCCCTAGAAATGATTTCTCTTGAAGCTAGAAATCACACTTACTCAGCTTAGCATACAACTGTTTTTTTCGCATAAAGTGTAGAACAATTTGCAGGTGCTCAGTATGATCATGTTCATTCTTAGAATAGACTAGGATATCATTAATAAACACCACAACAAATTGGTCCAAGTAAGGCCTGAATACCCTATTCATTAGATCCATAAATGTCGTTGGAGCAATAGTTAACCTAAATGACATTACCAGGAATTCATAATGTCCATATCAGGTTCTAAATGCAGTCTTTGGTATATCTACATCCTTTACCCGAAGTTGATAGTATCCTGATCGCAGATCTATCTTTGAAAACACTCCTGCTTCTTTCAACTGATCAAATAGATAGACAATCCTTGGCAACAGATACCTATTCTTCACTGTGACTTTATTCAATTACCTGTAATCAATGCACATTTATAGTGTACCATCCTTCTTCTTACCAAACAGGACTGGTGCTCCACATGGTGATACACTGGGTCGCAAAAACTCCTTATCTAGAAGCTTTTGTAAGTTGTAAATGCACCTTCAATTCCTTCAATTCAGTAGGAGCCATTCTGTACGGTGCTCTGGATATAGGAGCAGTGCCAAGCATGACTTCAATAGACAACTCCAGTTCTCATTCAGGAGGAAGTCTAGGTAATTCTTCAAGAAATACGTTAAAAATTCATTCGCCATAGGAATATCTAGCAATGTACTACTCTCCTTCTTAGAATAAAACACAAAAGCCATATATGCTTCACATCCCTTCTTGAGGAGCTTCCAAGCTTGCATAGCAGATACCGCATTAGTTAAAGAACTAGTGTGGATGCCTTGCAATACTATTATAGGTTGATCAGGCTTCTTAAGTATAACTGTTTTAGCACTATAATCAACTACTGCCTAATGCTTAGACAACCAATCTATACCCAAAATCAAATTAAATTCATGAAAAGGTAATATGATCAGATCTACTATATAATCATTTCCTTGGATCATAATAGGACAGTTCCTATATACCTGATTAACCAACACATTACTACCCAGAGGACTGGTTACATGCATGTCATACTCTAACTAATCTATAGGCATCTCCTTATCAAACATTTCTGCAACATAGATATATAAATGAGTAGATCCAGGATTAGTTAATGCATGCATTTCAAAATTAAAGAGAGAAATAATACCAGCAATTACATCTGGTGCGTCCTGATCCTCACAAGCTTTCAGTGCATAAGCTCGAGCCAAAGCAAAGGCATAGCTGGTTAATTCACAGTTTCTGAGTGGGAACTTAGATTAGGTTTGTTTTGATTATATCTTCCTCGACCTCTACCTCGTCCTCTGTTCCCGACAGATACATGAGAGACCTCCTTACTGGCTTACGATGTCTGAGACTGTTTGAGAGGACAATTGGCTATTTAATGCTTAGTACTGCCAAAGCAAAAACATACACTTGTAGCCCTCCAACAAATACTCCAATGATGTGTAGAGCAATGAGGGCACTTCGGGGAACTTGAACCTTGGCCCTCAGAGTAACCCCTACCAGAAATAGCCGATGAGGGAAAGTTTTGTTGCCTTCCCCGAGTCCTGGATCCTTGAGTAACTTTCGGTGTAGAGGAAACACCTTCTCGACTTCATTTACTCAAGGACTGACCTCCTCTAACAAAGCCCCTCCATTGACTTCTTTCTTTCCTAACTATTTCCTGTCTCTCCATATTCATTGCAGCCTGTACCAACTGATAATAAGTCACTTGCTGCAACAAAGTAAACATCGTCAGATGCTCATTGATGGAGTCATGCAAACCATCCTTAAGTTGGTGACATTAGAACTCCTCAATAAGCACAGATTTAAGGGCATACTTACTGAGTCGGTTGAATTCCCAATCATACTCAACAATTGATAAATTTCTCTGTTTCAAATTCAGAAATTGCTTCCACGTATCCTTTTTGTAAGCCTCTTTCATATACTTAGCTTTGAATTCTTAGGCAAAGTAATCCCAAGTCAAGGGTACAAGTAGCTGCGGATTTCTCAGAACGAACTTCCACCATTCATAGGCGCTCCCTGAAGAAGAGAGACAACACAGTGTACTATCTGCTCTGATGGACAACTGATCTCATCTAATAACCTCTTCACCTTCTCAATCTAGAATTTAGCTCTCTCTGATTCCTCTAAAGATGTTCCAGTAAATTCCTGGCTCCGTACTTTCATAACTAATCAATTGGAGCCTTATGTGTTGTTATCCGATACAATAGTGTCATCATATCCTGTGACAGCTTCACTAAAGCCTCTTCCTGAGTTGGAGGAGGAAGTGGCACCTCAACTTCTCCTCGATTGTCTCCAGAAGGTCTAGACATCGCTGGATAAGATCGCTCAGGATTATTACTCTCAGCAACCTCGTCAACGACTTCATAAGATCCATCCATCTTTAATTCTATTGACAAAATATGGGACACCGTATTAGGCCAAACACAACTTGTACACTCAAATAACAATAGTTAAGTGCTAGTTAAACCAGAATCACCTAAACCATGCTTTGATACCAAAAATGTGTGACATCCCAATACCCCCTGGGAGGATACAGGAGTGCCACATCAGGAAAAACAAATAATAGACTGATGCAGAAGCATTTCAAAACATACTAAACATTCCTTACATGCATTTTCGAAAACTGAAGCAAACATACATTACAAATCATTCCAAACTTATTAAAAACATACATACATTATATCACATGAACATAATACAAAATTGTTCAAAAACCAAAAACAGCTTGAAACATAGTTATTACAAAAACTTACAACAATTTAGAGTCATACACTCTATATACTAGCCAAGATAAACTCAAAATACATTTTTATCAAAACAAGGCTTAGACTTCATTGGCCATTGTGATTGACTCATCCCAGTCTTTACAATCCTTGCTCTGAACCTACACAAGGCAAATCCACCGTGCTAAACATATAACTTAGTGAGTAATAATTAATCTATATATATAGTGATAACTCATCATACTGAATCATGTAATAGCATAAACGTGCATTAACAGGTTGTTTTAACAATAAATCAAATACAATGCATTTCAGAACATATTTTATAGTTAACAGAGCTGAATATCAAAGGAGGGTATAAACCGTTCAGAATCAGAACACAATTTTGTTTATGAAAGAATCAAATATATATCAGAATACAAAATCATATGACTACTAAGTCATTTATAGAAGCGGGTAACGAGATTTATACAGGAGAGAATGAAGTCTCAACACCAAAGTGTCACAAGAGAGACCGAAGTCTCGACACCGAAGTGTCACAGGAGCAGCTACAGACCCTTTTAGGCATGCCTATTTACCCACAGCAAGGACTCAACTGTTTTAAAATAAAACAAAGTCATTTCAGACATTTCATATGCAAAGCAAGTAGTCAATCATATTCACATGCAAGTAGCACTTACAATGATATAAACATACATCAAACTCCTCGAACAATCATTGTTTGAAATTCAGAACATAATTAGCATAAATCAAATTCAACAAGCGGAACAAAGTAAGGTGTGACCATCTAAGATTACTCACAAAAGCTCCCTTTTTGTTTATTGCCTCGAAGTCCCGGCAATATCTGGAAGTGGTCGCTCTATGTGTTCCTCTATAATATTTAATATATATACAAATCACTATTGTGCATGATTAAGAATTCATTTATGTATACTGAATATATATGATGCATGTTGATCACAAATTCTTGGGTATATTTCCTTACTAAACTGATGTAAACATCAATTGTACTTCAAAAGTTTCAAAATTCATACATTCAATTACTATTCCAGCTTTTGCTAGAAGCAGCCCCATTCGGGTCAACTTTGCGTAACCAATAAGATCAAGAAAATGATGTAATTCTGTAACACTCTCTTCTAGATAATTATTCTTCTATGTGTTAAGTTTCTAATGATACCAAGATCATACAATTTGGTTTATTATTCAATAAGTTATGCTAAAAAAATCATAGATTGTGTACAATTGAAATTTTGGCTAGAGCATAATCATATATTCAAGTTTTACAACCCATACCTCTCAATTACAATATCCAAAAATTACAAACTTTATACCAATTTAAATCTAAGAGAAAAATATACAACTTTGGTGAAGAACCTTAGCCTAATTCGGCCTACATCAATACATTTTATTCAATAAAGAAGGATATGATTTATGTCCCTCGTAGTGCTATAGCCTAAGCCAAGACTCAATTTCATGCCATTTTTGAACGTCTTATAGAAGGAATTAGAATTCAATTTCTTCAAAAACGTTGTATACATATGTCTCAAGTTTTAGTTTGAATCAATAATCAACTCGTTTGGAAATCTATAGTTCAAAATATAATCAAAATACCGAAGCATGTTCAATGAAAATTCTCCAGTTCATAACATTCCAGCACATTTCCTAAATTTCATCCAATCAATCTTTTTCAAAACAATTCAGAAATCTACATAATAATGTGTTAGAAATCTATTGATTTAAGTCTCATGTCATTTGGTGGTCAAATGACAAAGTTATGGACAAAAGAAGCAAAGTTGTTAAGGGTGAGTCAACCCTTCGGGTGTAACAATCGTACACTCCCATCTTCTTCAACAACCATTTTTCCATAAATCGCAAATCTTCCTCTCTTCTCCTTAATTCATCCCTAATTCATATTCTCTTCGTTTTCACACCCATGCAACTTATCTTATGCTAAAACAACTCAAAATGCCAGATTAGCTACAAATACCAAAACTAGAAATTTTTCACAACTATTCACCATCTTCAACATTTGTTTATAACATTTTCTGCACTTTCTCTTTTTCGTTATTTCACGGTTCCTACACCCTTCCTAACTTATGTTCTTTGCATTTCTACTCCTAGAAAATATAAAAAACCAGTTAACTACAAGCTCATAAGGTATTGATCATCAAAACTGAAACTTACATAAGCTTTCTCTCACTACTATGTTTTAAAACTTTCTACACAATTTTAATTTCAAGTCAAATTTCTAGACTCTTAAGGAAATATTTTGAGTTCAAATATTAAAAAAATGTAGTTCTATGTCTCTACTTTACTCTAAATCAAACTCCATCCAATTTGGATATTCATAGATCAAGTTATGCTTTAAGTACAGATGTATCTTCAGTAAAATATTGCATATGTCATATTCCAATGACTATAACCCTTCATCTTGTTAATCATATCACCAAATTTGCTTCTTCTTTCACCACCCACACATGCATCAACACCATTTACACATACAGTAATCCACAAACATGAAAATATACACCATTCACGCATGCATCCATTTAAAAAATTAAAACATGCATAAAACTTACTTGACTTAGCTTCTCTCTCTTCAGTAAAATTTCAAAATTTTGGAGAGTAAACAAGAGATTTCGGTGTTGGAAAGACACCAGGATTTAGTAACAATCAAAAACCTCTAATGGCAGAAGACTTCGCAAGGTGTAACATTGATAGATTATCCAAAACCCAATATACATAAATGAACAAGTTGGTGTTTCGGTGATGGTAAAGCAAGAAGGAAGTTCACAAATGTAGAATTGTTCTTTGTCAAAAACGTGCCTAGGTGTTTCATTAATGCTTTAACACATGTCTCCATTGCATGTCTTCCACTTGTCCACTAGATAAACTACCATTTGTCTCATAGCTATAGGTCCACATGTCACACATGATTTTATCCATTTGCCGCTCCAAAATTTGTCCATGTATCAATTAATTTCTAATACAATTGTCACTTTTCTATTTGTCTCTTATTTCAATATTTTTCCTAGCCTAAAATACCTCAATTTTCAATAAATTTTCCTAAAATTCAGCAAAATTTTGAAATAATAACTATTATTACCAAATAAATTTTGTAACACAATTAATCCAAAATTCACACTTTAATCACATTAAAAATCACTTATATCCAAAAAAGTGTCAAAGAATGCATGAACAATTATTTTAATATATCAAAAATAAATATTCACATGTGTATGAAATATGCTATGATGCATGAGCATGAAATACACTACTAATTTCTCACTATACTCTCAATTCACTATTTTGGAGTCTAGCCTTGAATATGGGATGTTACGGTGGGAACACTTATTTGAAGATAAGTTATTTAAATGCATAATTACACTACTTATATGTAATTATAAGGGAGACGATAATATTTAGCTTTTTATCTTTTATGCTACATAAATAGATGGAAGTCAACGTTAAGAGTTAAACCCTCTGAATTCTATATAAGTCATTCATAAGGTTGTTAAACAACAAGAGTTAACTGAATTACATAATTTTAGTTAATTAATCCTAAGAAAAGATAGGTATTTAGTAACGTATCGAATGTACGATTGATGAAATATATTCTTTTTATTGATAATCAATCATAGTTCTAATAGTGAAAGAGACCATAAACTACAGTTTGTTTTATTGATACTACTCTTTTATTATTTGTGAAATTTAATTCATTTTCTTTATCACAAAATTTTGTAGCATCACAACCCCTATTTCATTAAATATTACTTCCATAATGATTGACAAACTAAAATTTCTCTTAAAAATGATTCCTATTTTCCTATTCTACTTTTGTTTTATTACAAGAATTTATGATTTAATTTGGGTACAGAAAACATCAACACCACTTTTCTTCTAAAGTTTTCCTACTAGGTGTTCAAATGAGATGCTAACAATATTTATAAAGTATAGAAGCATAATTTAAACACTTTAAAAAGGAAAAGATAATAGTGCTAGCTCTTGATGTCTTTTTCTGATTTATAGAAAAAGTATATAAGATTTCTTTCCAATTAAATTAAATTTCTAATTATAATTGAAGTATAGCACAATTATAATTACAATTTAATCTTAATAAAATCAAATATCTTATATTTAGTCGCTAAATTTTATCGAACTTTAAAATTAAGTTCAACTTAATTTAAATTAATTTTTCTCTTTTTATTTAATATTTTTATATGACTCATTAGGTTCCTAAATAAGTTGGCGATGATTACAAATTATAATTTAATTCATAAGAATTAGATAAATTAAAACTTTTTATAATTTATCTTTAATTTTGCAATTAAATAATTGATAATCATAGATTAATATTGATATTGAACAATAAGTCAAAACACCCAAATATTAGGAATGTTAAAGTGGTTTGATTTAATTTATCCATGCGTTGTTATAGTGTATATTTTAATCCTTTCATCATTTAATATTCTAATTGGACATAAAGATTAAAGTTAATGTCTACTTTATTTAAATTCAATCATGTTCGTTCACATTTTGGAATTTCAATCATATTTATTCTTGTTAATTAGTAATTAGTCTATACTTGATATTTTTTTAAAAAAATCAAGTCTTTATTCATTCTAACTAAAGAATTCCTTTAATCTCTTCTAATCAAGAATAGTGGACCATTCTTTCTAATTACTTAAGAATGATAAATTCTTTATTGACTTAATAAACTATTTATATATAATTCAGATTACATCCAAAAACAACTGATTTAGTTATCCTAAATGAATAGGTCATAAATAATATCAAAATGCAATGATTGTTATATAAGATACCTTAGTAATCTCAAGTTTAAGGTTTAATTATATAAATATTATAATAAGAAAATTTACAAACACACAAGTAATCTTTTATTGGAAATCCTCATAATCAGACTAGTTCATAAAACTTATCTTTAATAAGCACCCATACATTTTTTTAAGTATCTCCATATTTAATTCATAAGATTAAATTCTTTCTTCATAAGAAATAAAAATGACATGTACTAGTTTTACTATTTCATGAATATCTCGTCTTAATGAAACTACAACTAAAAATAGTTGAACAATAAAACATAAATGTATATTAAATTTCATAATTATGGTCCTATCATAGTTTAAATTGCATGGCAGTTATTCTAATAATTTACCTTTAATATTAAACATAAAATACAATTAAAAATCTATAAAGATAAAGAGTGCCTTTATTGATTAAATAATATTATTATATATTAAATTGTAACCAACCAATTGGTTATGTAAGAAGGTGAAGAAAGCTTTATATTTTTGTATGTATAAAACTATTACATAAAGGGTATTTATACATGAATTTACATAAGAACATACAAAAGAATATACTTTATAATTATTACATAAGTGTATAACTTATATAACATATATGTTATACATTAACATCCCCTCTCAAAGTCAAAATGGTAAGGAGTTAAACATCATGAGTTTGAAAACAAGTTACATCATGAGTTTGAAAACAAGTTTTTGAAATCATCACGATGGAAAAGATTTAGTGAAAACATCCACAATTTTCTATCATAATGAGGTAAGGACAAGTTGGATAATTCCTTAAATAATATGATGTTGAAAAAGGTAATAATTAGTCTCAATATGTTTGATAAGCTCTTGAAAGAAATCATTGTGAGCAATTTGTATAGCACTGTCGTTATCACAAAATAGAGGAGTTGTAGAAGAAAAGGAAATACTCATATCTTGAAGCAACCAATGTAGCTAGAGGAGTTCAAAAGTTATGTCTAAAAAAGCTAAATATTCTGTTGTTAGATCAAGAGACAATTGTTTATTTCTTATTATGCTATGAAATGAGAGATATGCTAAGAAAGAAACAATAGTCAGTAGTTGAGCATTGATTAGTTAGATTTCCAGCCTAATCAACATTAGAGTATGATCTTAAATCCAATGGAGATAAATGACAAAAGTGACACTACAACAAAAATAACATACGGTAACACTAGACAATAACACTTTTGACAATATGTTATAAAATACCTATCTATGGTAACATTATATCTTAAAATGTTATGATTCTTAATTTG
>JAOSBK010032901.1:0-10368 GCA_027568895.1 Erythroxylum shatona | reverse complement strand
GTTCCTTTAAGTTTGTCAATGGTAGAGGATCCTCTAATTCCTTCACAGGGAATAAGGAGAGATGAAATCAGTGGAAATTTTCAAACTATGGCAAGAAGAAAATCACAAAGGGGCAACGGAAAAGGCTCTAAAGGCATTTCTATTTAACATGTTTATTTTAGCTTGGAATGTTAGAGGAATAAATTTCCCTTTTAAGCTTTTAGCTTTAAGGGATTTTGTTTGGAGAGAAAAACCTCTCTTAATTGGGTTGCTTTAAACAAAAATTAGGTTGGCAAACTTAAATAAGTTGAACATTTTCAGATCTCAATGGAAACTATTTTCTAATTACAACTATCATGCCTGTGGATAAATCATTGTCTATTTTAAATCTGATGGGATAAAGGTGGACTTACTGGAAGAAAATGAGCAGGCCATACATCTTCACATTTTACTTTTGCAAGGTAACATTGATATGAATATCTCTTTTGTTTATGCCAGCAACTTTGAATTCCAACGAAAAGTTCTATGGAACAATTTCCGACAACTTAGTGGAAGTATCAGCAAACCATAGCTGATCTGTAGGGACTTCAACTTAACTCTTTATGCATCCGAAAAATTTTTCTACTGATCTTTAGGATTGTGTCGAACATATTAAGGTGATTGATCTCAAATATATAGGGCACTCCTTCACTTGGTCAATCAAGCAAAAAGCAACTTGGTTCATTAGGAAAAAACTAGATTGTGCTCTTGTCAATGTTCTTTGGTTGTAGACTTTTCCCAGCAGCTAGCTAACATCATGGAGCCATTATTCTTGGTTCACACCCTCATCTTTGTGTCCAATTTATCCCAGCCTGCTATTAAATATCATCCATTTCGGTTCAATAATTATCTTGTAAAAGATCCTGGTTTTGTTACGACTTGTAGGAAGGGGGCTGATTACAGGGTGACAAGGACTAAGCAATTTTGTTGTATCCAAAAACTGAAATTTATAAAGCAAGAACTCAATATTTTGAACTCTTCCAAGCGATCCACTGTTGATGCTGTTAATAACACCTGATTGGAGTTAGTTAGGCTGCAAACCACGCTAGCTTCTAATCCTGACAATCAACAACTCAGTGAGCGACCACTCCTCTCTTACAACAAAGAGCACGTATCAATTGGCTACAAGATGGGGATGGTTGCACTCAATTCTTCTTTAATCCGATCTTCGCCAGGCAAAGCTGCAATAAGATCCTTTCCATTAATCCCTAAAATAGTAATTTACTCCAGAATCCTCAGGATATACATGCTGAAGCTTTCAGATTCTTCAATTCCTTTCTTGGTACTGGTGTTTCGACTAATGCTTCACTTATAGTTCTACAGAAACTCAACTTCCAGCAAATCCCTCAGTGTGATTTTGATCTTTCAGTGAAACCAGTGGATGACAGTGAGATAGAGAGGATTGTCTTTGGAATGAATGGAAGGAAGGCACTAGGCTCAGATGGCTTAAATGGTTATTTTTTTCAACAATCTTGGAACATAGTTGGTAGTTTTGTCAAAGATGCTATCAATGAATTTTTTCATAAATGGTATTCTTCTCAAGGAAATTAAAAAAAAGTTTCTTATGCTTGATCCTTAAAGGTTCAAATCCATCCAGCTTTAGAGATTTTTGCCCTATATCATGCACCAACTTTCTCTACAAAATAATCTCCAAGATTTTGGCCACAAGATTGAAGAAAGTGTTAGCTCCCTTGATAACTAAAAATCAAAGTGCTTTTTTGAGTGATAGGAAAATTGGTGACAATATAGTTATTGTACAAGAATTGCTTAAGGGATTCTCCACATCTAACAACCCTCCAAATTGCACAATGAAGGTTGATTTCCACAAGGCATTCGACAGCATTAGCTGGCAATTTTTATAGATAATGTTGACAGCATTTGGCTTTCCCAATCAGTTCAGCAAATAGATTATGGAATTCATTACTTCAGCAACCTTTTCTGTATTGGTTAATGGTACTCCGTCTTCATTCTTCAAAGTTGCATGATGCCTTAGACAGGCAGATCCCATTTCCCCCTGTCTATAAAATAGAATCATAAAAGACTACAGTTTAATGGATAATTCCTATTTATAGATGCATATACAAATTATCATATAGGGACAGAACGAACCAATGCTTGATTTCACATGAATGACTCCTCGTGGAACATATACGCAAGCTTATTGATAAGTCGCAAGAAGAGATAGTCTGGTCTTCTTTTTCTCCCACAGTACACAGGACTGATACATGATATCCACATATTTAACTTAGCAGGCTTCACAACCTCTTCATCCTTCAGAATAAAAAAAGTCGAGAGAGAGACACCTTGAGTAGTACTCATAAGTTTAATTAGCATGCATCCATGGATGGACATCCCTTTAAAGACTAGCCAGCCTTTGTATGTTTCAAAATGCCCTATGCCGGATTTTCCGTCTTCTTTTTTTATTTTTTAATTGGAAAACAAACAAAAACAGTATGAATATATGGTCGATTGTGGTCTTTTTTTAGTTGATAAATAGATTCAGTGAATATTTTGGTATTTACAACATTACCAATCCTCTGTGCTAGAAAATGATAGCACGAGGATTTGGTCCCTTTAAAAAAACCCCCTTAATTTTTTTTTGGTTATAGGAAAAATACACTGAAAATAAACTAGCTAGCCGACAGCTCGGTTATACTGTACTCCTTGTTTGTTCCGAAAGAGGAGTAGGTTCTGGATGATAACGTATCCAAAAGTTTTTTAAACTAGTAATGTTGTGCCATCACTTTTAGCAGCGTCCTTTCCACCATTATCAGTATTATTAGTTTGAAAATTGTGCTTTTTTTAATTAAGGGACCAAATTCTCCTGTGTAAAAAAGAATCGAAAAGAAAAAAGAAACATATAAGAGGCAAGAAAGGAGTTTGTGATAACAAAATAAATGTAAAAAAGATAATTAGTAGGTTTCAAGATTGGATTGCTAATGATGATGACAAAGATAAGGATTTGTTATCTTTTGTACAAGAAAACCCGTTGTCAAAATATATAATGAAATGTTAATTTCTTATTTCCGTTAAACTATTATGATTTTTTAAAAATTTTTATAAACAAGAAATTGCAACACTTTTTTACAAAAATGACAACAAAATCAGAAGAAAAAAGAGAAATAAACGACCCTTATATAAATGAGAGAATATTTTTCCAAAATTAAAGGAGTTTTTAAGTTAAAATTTTTTGATACTTTAACAATATCTTGTTATACATCAAATAATGTTAGAGAAAAGAATTCAAGAATTTAATTTTAAAAGTCCATATTATTGGTTTACCTAGTTAATGTAAATTTACAAATAAAAATTGATCAAACAAATCAGCAAAATGAGAAAATCCTAACAATGTATTCTATTTAAAAAATTATTCTATATGATTTTCAAAATGTTATGATCTTTTCTACATTAATAAATGTTAAAATTTAATGGTAACTGGAACAGGTAAACTGAAAGAAAGGTAACTCACTAACTTGTGTTATAAAAATAAAATGCCGAAGGAGAAAAGAGGACAAAAAGAAACAGAACAAAAGTGATAACTGACTGGCGAGGAAATCAGTCCCACGCACTTCCAAACTCTGTTTTGCAGCTTACAATGAAGTTTTTCTGCCTTTATTTCATCTCTCTATTAACGTTAGGTATTTCCCTTCTAAACCATTTTTTCCTTCATTTATTTGCATTCTTTTGTTTGGTTTCTGAGAAAATACATCGAATGAATTGTGTCGGTATGACAATATCTGAGGAGTGGAAAATCCCATTTCACAACTTGTAATCTTTGTCGAATGGCCTACTTGTTTTCATTCAAATCCCATAACTTTTTGAATTCTTTGCTTTTCAATTTCCGGGATTTTAGGCCACGTATACTGGAGATCAGATGAACAGGCCATCGATTGCTTTAAGATTTTGTTATTGAACTCACAAAGCTGTCATTGGACTGAAAGCTGTAAACGTTAAAATTTCATCTTCTTAAGGGAAGCATTTGACACTATGCTTTGAACTTTTAACAGGTTCAATGAAACTTGGTTGGACTGATAGTGGGTTCTGCGCTGCACCTACATTACTAAACACCGAACCGAACTCCAAACCTCTCTACTGGAAAGTCATAAATCCGACTTTGTCTCCTTCTCATCTTCGAGGCAAGTTCTAAGTCTAATTCTGGAAGAGGAAGGTCCTAGTTCTTATTGATTCCTAGAATTAACGATTGTATTGCAACAACTTGCTAACTTTATTGTGCAATTTGCTTGCGGAAGAAGCTAGTCTCTGAAGAAGATGAAAGAAAATGAAGCAAGATTTTTCCTTTACAAATCTTCTATATGTGAAGCTTTGGATCCGGTAGAGGGAAGGGACATTTCGGTGTGGTCACTGCTATTGGTTTTTTAAACTAACTGAATGGAGGAATAATTCAAGGCAAATATAGATTAATTGTAGAGAATAGATTATTTTTTCTTTTCATTCTTTGGAATTCAGTGGTTGTATGGTCTGGGATTCTTATAAAAATTGCTTTAGTATCAATTATAATTACTTTAAGCTGATACTTTAGATATATTTCTGGTTTTTTCCTTACTAATAAACTCACCACAAATTAAATTTGGTCTTTTGCAGACTTGCCAGGTTTTACTCGCAGTGTTTACAAAAGAGACCATGCTTTAATAACACCTGAAAGTCATGTATTCAGTCCTTTACGTCAGTGGTAATAAGGATCTTGTTTTGAATTTTTGTTGTAAAGAAGATAAGACTTGATTTTAGCTTGTTAATTCATTTCAGTTTTTCACAGGAAAAACACATTGGGGGCATACCTAATCACACCAGCTATGGGCTCACACTTTGTGATGTACCTAGCAAAGATGCAAGGTTCTCTGATTTTGATTAATGAACTTATCTTTGCCCTTTGGTGTTGGTATTCAACCAATTAACTGTTCTTGTTAATCCAACTATGGACTTTTAATGCTTTTGGTTTACTTGAACGCTTTAGTTGGGCAAAAGTTGTGTTTAATGTTGGTGAAAGTTGTGACTTTCAAATTTGAGCCAACTCTTAGTTCATATCTAATAAACGCTTTGATGTAAAAGATAAGGAACGTATATATAAGAAATAAAAAAGGAATAATTAGCTAATCACAAGCCTTAATTTGGTAAGACTAGGATTGAGAATTGAGTTGATATCAAAGATAAGGGCTGAAATTTAGATTGTTTTAGGTCTTTTTCTTATATAGGAAGTAGTAATAAGTTAAATATATTATTCTACTTTAGATATATTATCTAAGTTGTTTAGGACTTATAGAATTTTTATTAGGACATGATTTAATTTTGTTAGAAACTTTTTCTTACTAGAATAAGGGGTCTAAAAACTTATCTATAAATATGTGTATATTCAACCCTTCAATGACAAGCAATTTGAAATTTTCTACAAAGATGAGCTTTTAATTAGAAGGTGTGATGCTTTATTCTAAGAGTGATTTTTCTATCAGCAATTCTATTTTGTTGAGGTGTGTCAACACAAGTTGTTTGATAAACAATGCCTTTATCTTTCAAAAAAATGCCAAGACTTGTTTTGAAATATTCAGTGCCATCTATAATTTTAGCACTGGCAACCATCATCCTTGTAGTCTTGTCCTGAAACACGTAATGCGAATCAAGGAAACTGACAGTTCAATTAGATTCCTGAGTAATTTTACTAACGGATAGAATATTGCACCTAAGTTTAGGCAAATGAAGGACTGATTTATGGCAAATATTAGGAGACAATTGAATGAAACCTTTTCCAGCTATAGGAGAAAAAGAACCATCTGCTGTATGGATTTTTCCATGACCAGAACAGGGATTGTAAGTATGAAATAGATGAGAATGACTAGTCATATTATTAGAAGCTCCTGAATCAATGATCCAAGTAGTGGAATAGCATGGGAAAGAACACAATAGAGCTTGAGAAAAATTGGGATTACTACTTGTTTGTGCAACAGAGGCATTAGGGGCATGTGTGGATTCAGATTTAGGTTTCAGCAACTTTAGGATTTGATTAATCTGCTCTTGGTTGAATGGTTCGGTGTCCACCTCATTAGCAACAGGGGTTTTATTGAATTTACCCTCATGAGATCCCTTCCAATTGGCAGCCTTCCCATGGAGTTTCCAGTAGGTTTCTAGGGTATGTTTTTCCTCGTTACAATAGTCACACCAGACCAATGCTTTCTCTTTAGGTTTCTTGCCACGGCTGCCAACATTGCCTATAGCCAAGGCTGAAGTTTCAATACTAGGACTGGGGAGCCGTTTTCCAAGCATGACTTGACGTCTACTTTCTTCACGTCTAACCTCAACAAAGACTTCTCCAATAGGAGGGAGTGGTTGTCTCCCAATGATCGTGTCTTTCATCTCATCATACTCAACATTTAAACCGATTAGGAATTTAAAGATCGTGTTATCCTCACTAGTTTTCTGGTAATGATTAAAATCATCAGGAGATTTTCACTCATAAACTTTAATCATATCTAGATCCTGCCATACACACTCTAGGGAATTGAAGTACTTGGTAACATTATCCTCACCTTGACTGATTTGACCCAATTTCAGAGTTAACTCATACACTTGTGATTGATTTCCTAAATCAAAGTACATCTGATGGACATTGTCCCATAACTCCTTGGCCGTATAGTAGCACATATAATTGGAGTTGATGTCTTCCTCTACTGAGTTCACCAGCCATGTCATCACCATAGAGTTTTCTGCATCCCATATTGCATGTGGAGGATCATCTACAACAGGTTCCTTCTTGTCTCCAGTTAGGTAGCCAATTTTTCCTCTTCCACGAATGTAAATTCGTACAAATTGAGACTAGCGAGGAAAATTTTCTCCATTCAGTTGTATAGAGGTAACCTGAATGGAGTGGGATTCAGAGGTAGGATTATGAGTAGTAACAGGTTGAGTAGGGTGGCTGGAGGATTCTATAATGTTAGACATAGCTATCTTAGAGGGATGGCATCTAGGGTTTATTTTTGTTTAGGGCGCTCTGATACCATATAGAAAATAGAACCTGAATAGAGGAATAGGTATTACTTCCCTTTCACTTTACATTGCTGCATAATATATAGACATTACAGATCTCTATTATGGGAATTTATAGCTGTACATGATAAGGTCCTGATTTGACTTAGCTAATTACAATTGTACATGATATGATCATTATCTGATTTAGCTAACTTATTAGAATCAAATATTCACCAAGAATATCTCTCAACAATTTCTCTTGCTCTTTCTCCAGCTACTTAAAACAACAAGGTATTCAACATCAATCGTCCTGTTCACACACTCCTCAACAAAATGGGATAGTTGAGCGAAAAATCCAACATATTGTTGAAACAGCTCGTACCATGTTAATCCACCTTAATGTACCCAAAAGTTTATGGGGAGATGGCTGTACTCACTACATATTTTCTTATCAATCGAATGCCATCTTTTGTGTTAACGAGTAAAGCTCCATCTTAGTTCTCTTTCCCTATCAAGATCCTTTTTCCATTAATCCTCGAGTATTCGAATGTGTTTGTTTTGCTTATCAGCTTCAACCTAACACGGATAAATTAGATCCAAAAGCTATAAAGTGCATTTTCCTTGGGTACTCTCGTTTGCAAAAGGGGTATAAATGTTTCAGCCCCTTGTTGAATCATTTTTTGTGTCTGCTGATGTTACATTCTTTGAAGACACACCACACTTTTTAGATGCCTAGTCTATCTCTATTGACACTGATGAGTGTCTACCAATTCCTTTTGTTCCTTCCCAAACAAATCCCAATTATGTTTCTCCTGATACTAATCCTACTCCTGATCCCATGAAAATAGGGACTTGAAATGGAAACGATATTTTTAGGAAATAAACTATTGAGTAAATAAGGAAACAAATAAAGTAGTAAAATTGAAAATATTCTTCCAACACTCCCCCTCAAGTTGGTGAATAGATGTTGATCATTCCCAGCTTGCTGCGTAACTCTTCAAATCTGACTCTGGTAAGTGCTTTTGTGAAAATATCTGCAACTTGTTTGCTAGTGGGAATGTGAGCTAGAGTAATCAAACCAGAATCTACTTTCTCCTTTATGAAATGACGATCTATCTCCACATGTTTAGTTCTATCATGATAGATAGGATTCTTTGCAATCCCAATAGTTGCTAGGTTGTCACACCACACCCTCATTTGAGGCTCTACTTTGATCTGAAGTTCAGTCAAGAGTCTTTTAATCCATATTCCTTCACAAATTCCTAATGCTAGTGCTCTATACTCAGCCTCTGCACTGCTTCTGGCAACCACTGGTTGTTTTTTACTTCTCCAAGTTACCAAGTTACCACACACAAAGGTACAATAACCTGTTGTAGACCTCCTATCAATCACTGATCCAGCCCAATCAGCATCTGTGAATACTTCAATACTCCTTGTCTCGCTTTTCTTAAAGAATAATCCCTTTCCAGGAGTCATTTTCAAATACTTTAGGATTCTAAGTACTGCATCCATATGTTCCTGTTGAGGGTTGCTCATAAACTGACTAACCACACTTACAGGAAAACTAATGTCTGGTCGAGTGTGAGACAAATAGATCAGTTTTCCAACTAATCTTTGATATCTCCCTGTATCCACTGGTGTGCCGCCTTCTTTAAGACTCAATTTATAAGTTGATTCCATGGGTGTCTCAGCAGGCTTTGACCCCATCATCCCAGTTTCTTGTAAAAGGTCAAGTGTGTGCTTCCTTTGGGACACTGAAATGCCCTTACTAGATCTGGCCACCTCCATCCCCAAAAAGTATCTCAAATAGCCCATATCCTTAACTTTAAATTCTCGGGCTAGAGCACCTTTTAGCTCCTTTATGTCTTCCCAATCATCACCTGTAATGACAATATCATCAACATAAACTATAAGAATAGTCATTTTACCACTAGTCAGTCGTCGAACAAACAAGGTGTGATCAGTTTGACATTGGTGGTAGCCAAGTTTCTTCATTGCCTTTGTAAATCTATCAAACCAGGCTCGAGGTGATTGTTTCAGGCCATAGAGTGATTTTCTGAGCTTGCATACCTTCTGAGGATGTGTAGCTTCTTCTAGTCCCAAAGGTATTTTCATGTATACCTCTTCTTCAAGATCACCATTGAGGAAGGCATTTTTTACATCTAATTGATATAATGGCCAGTTAAGATTTGCAGCTAGTGATAATAAAATCTTAACAGTATTGAGTTTAGCTACAGGTGCAAAAGTCTCCTGATAGTCAATCCCATGCGTTTGTGTGAAACCTCTAGCTACAAGTCTTGCTTTGTACCGGTTAATACTTCCATTAGGATTATATTTGATGGTGAACACCCATTTACAGCCAACCACTGTTTTTCCCTGTGGTAAATCTGTTATTACCCAGGTCTGGTTCTTCTTGAGTGCATTCAGCTCATCATCTATAGCTTCTCTCCACTTAGGATCCTTCACTGCTTCCTGGAAATTTTCAGGTAATTTTTCAGTAGATAACTGAGTCACAAAAGCCTTAAAATGTGGTGATAACCTGTTATAAGAAACAAAATTGCTGATTGGGTGCTTTGTACAAGATCTTACTCCCTTCCTTAGAGCTATTGGCCATCCTAACTCCTCAGAATTTGCAGTAGGTTCTGATTCATGGCCTTGCTCAGGAAGTGTGATGGATTTTTCTGGTTCTGCTTCACATCGTGCCTGTTGTTTGCCTTTCCTCCTTGAGTAAAATTGTGGTTGCACCTCAGGATTTTTGTCTTCCTGTCTCTCCACCCTAATTTCAATATCCTCTTTATCATATTCATTGCTTTCTGTGCAATTCTGGTCAGATTTGTGACTGGAACCAGCTATATTAGTAGCTTCAATGGGAATGGTGGTGTCAGGATCTGGTATCTCAGGTCTGATGTTATCAAAATTGTGTGTTTCAGAGATGGTTTCATAAGAATCAGGTCTGGTTTGATCAGGAGTAGGCAAAACAAAGGTGTTTTTAGGAGAATCAGAGTCTTTTATAGGTCTGGTTGAGTCATGGCTAGGTGCAGAAGGCAGAATTTCTTGGTGTAGTATGTCTGGTGAGCCATCACTTCCCAAAAAGAACCATTCACTCTCACTTCTCTCCCCCTGAATGGGTATTTTTGGATAATAGGGTTGCGTTTCAAAGAAGGTCACATCCAAAGTAACAAAATAACGCTTTAGAGTAGGAGAGAAACACTTGTAACCTTTTTGAGTAGAAGAATAACCCAAGAAAATACACTTATGGGCCCTAGGCTCAAGTTTGCCACAATGGTAATTATGCACAAAGGCAACACAACCAAAAATCTTTTGAGGTAGAGTATTAACAAAGGGAACCGAGGGATAAATCTCAAGCAATTTTTG
>JAOSBK010032900.1:0-10371 GCA_027568895.1 Erythroxylum shatona | reverse complement strand
AACAACAACAACAACAACAACAACAACAACAACAACAACAACAACAATAATAATAATAATAATAATAACAATAATAATAATAATAATAATAATAATAATAATAATAATATCAATTAATTAAAATAATTATTTAATTTTTAATTAAATAATAATTAATTAAATTATGATATATTATGTATATATAAATATGCATGGCTGTGACTATTAATAATAATAATAATAATAATTTCCATTAATTACAAATAATACTTTACAAAATTTATCCCATGATTCATAATACAAATTAAAAATTAAAAATTCACAATCTCATTAATAATAACAAAAATAATAATAATAATAATATCAATTAATTAATTAAAATACTTATTTAATTCATTAATTAAATGATAATTAATTCATTGGTTAATTATAATATATTATGCACCTGTGGCACATGTATATATTAAAATTAAATATCCTAAAAATTATTATTAATAAAAAAATTTATTAACTAATTAATTATAATTAATTATAATATATTTATTGAGATGATGAAAATTAAAAAATTTTAAATGACTTGTTAATCTGTCAGTCAATCGCGTCATCATTTGTAATTAGTTGCTTTCTAATTAAAAGATGTGACATGATAATTATTTCTTTACTAAATCAATCAAACAACATCTTTATATTTTCTTCTCTAACATAACTTTTATAACCTAACTTCTGAGATCACAGTTCTCCATCTTCAAACAATAAAAATTGTATATTTCACACAACTCAGCTTTCTTGTTTCATCAAACAAGAGATTACTACCATATGTAAGTTATTCCTTACCCTTCTTCGTAATTTTTCTATTTATTAAATTTTTATTAATTTCATTTTTGATTTTGAATGTTTGCTTTGTGAAATTTAAAATTTCCACCTGTGAGCATCTTGCGGGTTAATATATTATATTTTTGGGGATAATATTGTGTTAATATTTCATTGATTATTATCATCTTTTGTAAAATATAAAATGCAATTGTTTCATATTTTTTCCCATCAGCTGTTATACCAAAATTTCAATCATTATTTAAAGTTTTTGAAAAAGTTAAATTTAATTATTTGATTCTAATTCTGAATGTTCAGTCTATTAAATTTCTATCAGTTTCTGTATTGAAATTGAAGACCTCACAGGTGTCATTGAAATCCATGATATTCATGTTTATATGGTTAGATAATAGATATTACATTTTAAAGATTATATTGTGTTAATGTATTAGATTTTTAGGATAATATGTTGGTGATGTTTATAAAATGCAATTGTTTTATGTTTTTTTTCATCAACTGTTATATGAAAATTTCAACTGTCAGCTGGAAGTGGAGTTTTTAAGAAATTTGTAATTATTAAAGTTATTAGTTATTAGTTACTAATCATCATTATATATTAAAGCATTCACGGTATTTTTTTATGGTATACTTTTACTGTTACGTTTATATTGTAAACTTTTTTTTCCTTTTTATCTCTTTCTTCTCTAACCGTAATTGTATAAAAATTCTAATTTTTTCCTAAAAATTCTAGTTAACTATTACTCTATGTATTTAAAAGTCATAATCATGTCTTTTAATATTGAGTTGATTTAATTAAATATTGATTAAAATTATTAATTATATATTGTTAGTCACTATTGCAACTTATTATAATTATTAATTATTATTATTAATGATGACTTATTCCCTTTGCATGCGTGACATGCATTTTATTTATTAAAATTTATTGTTATTTTTATAATATTCTTGATTATAAATAATTATTGAAATATTTATTACATTATGCTTCAATAAATATACATAGTTATAATTTCATGTACTACTTAATCCATTTATATCTTAAATATGGAAAATTATGAATTAAAAAACTTACTTTTCATAAATTACAATAATAAAAAGTTAAAAGTAAGCTACATATCATTATATTAATGTTATCTTATCTTCTTTATATAATGATAAGGATTTTTCCTATCTAACATTAAATAGAAATCTTGGATTTATTTTTCAGTTATTATGTCCGTACAAAATACATGATAAACAATTTTTAGTAGCTTTCATTTGCATAACTGTCACGTCATATCCGTAATTAATCTTTTAAATATTTCATTTCGTGAAATTGTTTTTCCTAATCACATTTGACATTAATTTGTTTTAGGTTTTCTTCCTGTTTGTTCTTACATTGTTCATTATTGAGCTATTCAAGTATGTTTAATTTTGTCAAAAAAATTATTATATAAAATTCTATTCTATTTGTTCCTCATTAATATGATGATTACTTTTTTTCTTTATTTATCTTCTTTGTTAAATGTATGATTAAGCTTCTTTCTTAAACATATGGTTTGTTGCATGTATTTTGTTATATTAACGGATACAGTAGATATTATTGGTTCATGATAAACTCTTTTGTTAAATCTATGATTTGTTAGAAGTATTATCTTATATTGATCGATAAAAATGAGATTATTGATTCATTTTTTTAATCATGTTATATTTTGACATTTTAAAATTGTAGTCATCATTTATTAATGTGACTAAGAATCATTGAATAATATTTATAATATATATATTTATATATATCTATATCACATTTAATAATATCAATGATATATATTTAATGATATAAATAGTATATATTTACATATATTTCTCAAATATTTTTAGCGCCAATATTTAAATATTTAAAAATATTATAAATCGATTTATGAAGAACATAAATATTGTCTGCATTCAGATATGGATAGAAATGCCAAGAGACATCAAAAGTATGCTGAAATGCCAAAAAATGAAAAGCAAGAATTCTTGTGATGACATAAAGAAACTAGTGCTGCAAAAAAGAGAAACGCTACTTTGCCTATAGTTTGTCAAACAATTAGTGATCAACATTCTAATTTTTTCATTGATAGTGAACCTTCCGATGGTCAACTTTTCATTCATCAATCTAGTGGTTAGCTATTACAAAATCGATCTCTCGATTTTAATATGAATCATGTTGATCCAACTCATTCTTCTCTCCAACTAGAAGAAATTTTTGATACGACATCAACATTTGAAGCATCTAATATGGCATGTGATAATTCAAATGTCCAACTGTATCTTCTTTTCCAATTCAACTTAACTTAGTGATACGTGTTAAAGATCAAGGTATAAATTTTTTACCTATATTTTTACTATTTGTAATATTATTACTACACAAAGTGATCATCTTATTTTTATATATTTTAAGGGATAAACTGTAATCGGTCTTCGTCAAAGTTAGCATTGTTGCAAAATTTACCTATTGAGTCTTAACAAATTCGTTTTGTTCTAAATTGTGAACATTATCATGCAAAGAGATTTTGTCTTGAACCTCCATCATTTTGTTGTTCATCAGGACATATTTCCATTGTTACTTCTCAAATGTCGTATGCTTTGAAACAATTATTTATTGACAATGATGACGAATCAGAACATTTCAAGAAGAATGTTCGTACATATAATAACAATGTAGCATTTATTTCCTATGGAGCTAGGTATGATCGAGAACTAACAAAAAATAAGAAAAGGGTTTATACATTTCATGTTCAAGGTCAAGTTTATCATTTCCTTGATAGTTTAGTTTCAAAAACTAGTAAGGTATCTAGAATCCAGCTCTATTTCTTTGATACTAATGAGGAACTAAAAGGAAGGGCTAATAGTTGTGATAAACTTTGTGTGAATGCATTAAAACTAATTATGGCAATTCTACAAGAGAATCCTTATGCCAAGTTCTTTCGAAGTCTTAGGGAGATTCCATCACTTGAGAATCATGCAATAGTCTTAAGGTGTTATCTTGGCCTTAAGCAACGTGTTTATAATCTTCCTATTGCATCACAAGTGGCTACTATATGGACTGAGATTGATGATGAATAAATTGATAAATGTCCTCACATCCAAGTCTATACTCACTTGAGTACAAGTTATATAATTCAATCATATTATGCATGTTATGACCCCCTTCGATATCCTCTTTTATTTCTTCATGGTGAATTTGGATGGCATCGTGAAATTAAGTGGTTAATTTCAAAGAGAACATGAACAATGTTTTGGATGAGGGAATTAATGTTCATTTCAACTACTTTACTGATCCATCTGAATTGGTCGCTGTGTAAAACACAGGCAAGTTTCTCTTTTTGTTTTATCATTTTTAAAATAATATTTAATTCCACCATTTTATTTATCAAATTCATCTTCTTTACTACTAGTTGCGGATGAAGAATAATGTGAAGTTGGTTTTGTTTTTGTTAGAGAATATTATTGTTTTCAGTTTCAAATGAGAGAAAATGATGAATCTATGATGCTCCATAGCTTGAGACTGCTTCAACAATTTGTTGTAGACACTTATATAAAGATTGAAACATCCTAACTTAATTTCCATAGAAGAAAAACAAAATGAGATACAGACAGAAATACTGCAAAGTGCTTTGGATAGTATTACCACTAGTCAAATAGAAGGTTCTAGAATTGGTCATCGAGTTGTGCTTCTAGCTTCATTTATTAGTGGTCCAAGGGATATGAAACGACGTTATCTTGATGCAATGGCTCTGCTACAAAAGTATGGTAAACAAGATATTTTTCTCACCATGACTTGCAACCCTATATGGAGAGAGATACAAGACAATCTAAATTTTCATGAAAATCCACAAAATAAACCAGATTTATTGGCTAGAGTATTCAGACCTAAATTTGAAATTCTAAAAAATGAGTTAATCAAAAAACAAATCTTTAGAGATGTGGCTGCATTTGTTTATGTTATTGAATTTCAGAAGCGTGGATTCCCTCATGCTTATTTATTACTAATACTTACGCCACATTCTAAATTGTTAAATCCATATTCTTATGATTAGGTCATATATGCTAAAATACCAGATCCTGATCAAAATTCACGATTATATGCTCTTATCATTAAGCATATGATTCATGGTCCTTATGGTTTTATGAATAAGGATTTCCCTTGCATTAGAAATGGTGTGTGTAAAAACCATTATCCTAAGAATTTTTCTCCTTTTATTGTTCATGGTGAAGACAGTTATCCATGTTATAGACAAAGAGATGATGGCAGGAAAGATAAAATTTGCAAACATAGAATTGATAATATGTGGGTGGTTCCTCACAATCCGTACATCTTGATGCTAATTGATTATCACATAAATGTTGAAATATGTTCAACTGTGAAGCTTGTTAAATACTTATACACATATGTTTTTAAGGGCTATGACATTGTGAATTTTAGTATTGTCGATCAAGAGACCACAACTGATATTGATGAAATAAGTAATTTCCAAGAAGGCTATTGGATTTCACCTCCTGAAGCTTTATGGCATATATATGAATTTCGCTTGGTAGAGATTAATCCATCAGTTTATCTATTCCAGGCTCATCTCCTAGATCATCAATTTATTTCCTTTCACAAAAATGTAGATATGTTCTATTTGTTGAGAAAAATTGACTTCTAAAAAGCAATGCTCACTGAATTTTTCAAGATGAATTTGACAAATAAAAAAGCAGAAGAGATGAAATGTTTGTATAAATATTTTCTAGAACATTTTGTTTAGAATAGAAAACAAAAACATGGTCAGAAAGAAGTCATAAAAATAATAGGAAGATTGGTTACTATTGACCCTAATGAAGGAGAAAGGTATTACTTGAAGTTATGAATCATACATGTTAAAGGACCAACATCATTTGATGACTTGTTGACTATTGATGGTGAGAAAAGAAGTTGTTTTAGGGAGGTTATACTATAGTTGGGATTGCTAGCGTCTGACTTTTATATACAGCAAACGCTTGAGGAAGCTATTATGTTTCAAATGCCGACATCGTTCAGACTTTTATTTGCTACAGTTTTATTATATTGTTCACCAATAAACCCTAAGTAGCTCTGGGAAAAATTCAAAGACGACCATTCTCTGACTGCCAATATGCTTCTTCCTATAGTGCCTATACATCTGATGAGATTACAAAAATGGCTCTTCAATATATTAATATATTTTTGGAGCAAATGGGGAAAACCTTAGCTGATTACCATTTTGTTGATCATCAATTTCGTGTTGATTATCATCAAGATCAAAGTAAAGTAATACAAAGTGAGAAGAATCTACAAGTTGATCCAAAAGACTTATTATTACAGTCAAGGTTGAATGACGAGCAGAAATACATATTTGGCTTGATTTTGGATTTAGTTTTGGCTTCGACTGGTGGAAGGTTTTTTTATTGATGTCCTAGTGGAACTAGGAAGACTTTCTTATATCGAGCTCTCCTTGCAAATTTATAGTCACAAGGGCCTACTGCAATTACTATTGCTACATCAGGTGTTGTAGCATCAGTCCTTCCTGGTGTTAGGATAACTCACTCAAGATTTAAAATTCCACTTGATTTTTCAAAGAAAAATATTTGTCAATTAAGCAAGAAAAGCAGTATTGGAAAATTGATACTTGAATATAGTCTTATGTTATGGAATAAGGTTGTCATGGAAAAACAAAAAGCTATTGAAGCATTGTATGATTTGCTTCAAGATATCATGGACTCTAATGAACCTTTTGGAGGAAAAATTGTTGTATTTGGTAGTGATTTTTGTCAAACATTGCTCGTTATCAACCAAGCTACAAAATAACAACTAATTGATTCGAGTGTTCTAATTTCACATCATTGGCGATAGATGAGTAAATTTTCTTTGATGATAAATATGAGAGCTATGTTAATTCCATCTTTTTCTGAATTTCTATTACGGGTAGGAGAAGGCATTGAACCAGTTGATGAGCAAGATCAAATATCCTTGCCAAAATAGCTGGTTATTACTTATCATAGCAAGGATTAGTCTCTTAATAGGTTCACAAAATTGTCATTATATATTTTACTATCCTTTTTTTAAAATAATTACAATTACATCTTTTTGATGCACCGTTACCTTCACCAGGTTACTTAAAAACGTCTTCCCTAATCTAAGCTTGTATTCATCTGATCCAACCAGATGATAAATAGATATATACTATGTCCAACAAATAGCTGTGTTGACAAAATTAATGACATGATGATTAATAAATTGTCAGGAAATATACATTCATACATGAGATTTGACAAAACGGTTGACAGAAGACATCAAGTATATTATGAAGATTTTCTCAATTCTTTAAACCCAAAAGGCCTACCTCCACACAAACTCTTACTCAAAGAAGGCTCCTTAATTATGATGCTAAGAAATTTAAATCCAACTGAGGGACTTGCAATAGGACAAGATTAATATGCAGACAATTAAAAGACCATACAATTTCTGTAGAAATTGTATTTGGACTTCACAAAGAAAAATTAGTTTTTATATCTAAAATTCCCTTACAATCTTCAAAGAACAAAAAAATGGAATACCTTTTGTCAGAACTCAATTCCCTAGTCGTTTGTGTTTTGCAATGACCATAAACAAATCCCAAGGTCAGACACTTGATTATGTATGAATTTATCTCTGTCAGCATGTATTCTCACGTGGATAGTTATATATAACTCTGTCAAGAGCTTGAACTATTGAATTAGTTAAAGTTCTAATTATTCTAGGAACTTTTGAAGAGACAAAAGTTTATCTTTGTTGATTCTGAGGTATAACAATTACACGTTCTTCATTCAAAATGTTTTTTTTTGACTTAATTATTAACAATTTCTTTATTATTAACAGGGATCGCAAGTGGAAGGTATCATATTCAACAATGATATCTAACTAATGAGTCATATTTTGCAACCGTGTAAAAAACTCATTATTTGTGATGCCATTGTGAAGCCAATTCTGCTTCATTATCAAACTGAAGACTTACAAATACAATGGATAATTACAAGTCACATTGTCATTGAACCTGAACCACATGATGATGCCATCATCTCCAAGAAATTTAACTACATACCTTTCAGTGATTTTATCAACTTCATAAATGATAAGAAAAAATAATTGGTTAGAGCCTTTATCTATTTCTTTATACAGTGTTGACTATTTTTTTTCTATTGCATCTAATGATATTTATATTTAACATGTGATAGATAGGTCGTGGTTCTTTAAGTCTTGGATCAGAAAGAAATCAACAAAGATGGCAAACATTCAACTATGCACAAATTTGTTCTTGCCAATAAACAATAATTTAAATTCTCTGTTATTAGTTATACTTCACAAAAATTGAAATAATTTCTCTTTCTTTTTTCTGACATTTCTTTTTTATTAGGCAACAAACACTTATATTGTCAATGTGGAATTCTTTTGTTACTAACAAGGGCCAACAAATTACCAAAACATTACATTCTTATCTGATAATTGTGTGTCAAAGACTAAAAGCGAACTTCTATAATGGTATTTTTGTTTTTTCTTCATCACGATATTACATTTTATTACCTATCCTTTTATTTTATTTTTACCTTACAATTGAAAATTTTTAGGTGTTGTCTTATCCACCTGGTTTGACTCAGCAATACTTGTTGGTCCACCAATAGAAGAAGTTGCGGAGCTTAAAATTTGGTACTGCCTTATCTTTACTCCAACAACCAATCAAATTGTATACAAATTTTATAATATTTTGATGCTTTTATATTTATAATTATTATGTTCCAGGGCACAAAGAAATAATAAGGAACTTAAAACCCTTATTAACTCTTATCTGAGATATAATTATGATATATCTTTTAGATCACTTCAAAAAATTACCAAAATCATCTTCTTGAATTCTCTAGTAAGGTAAATACATTTTATATTCTCATGAACATTGCTTATTTGATATTTATTTCTTAATAAAAATCTTATTATATATATGCAAACAACATGCATTAAAGTTAAGATTTCCTTCCAACACATCCTGCAAAAGTACTGGTATATAGCAAGCAAGAAATGCTTTCGTTCTATAGCTACTACTTATAGAGTTCCATTCACTTGTAATTCTTACAGAGAAAAAGTTCCTGCTAAACCCATGTTTTCCTTTTTCTCTTTTCTCTTTTCAATTTATTGCCTTTTTCTTTTCATGCACTTTATATGTGCAGATTTTTTCTAACGTTTTAACATTTTGTACCTGGATTTCACAGTTATGACATGCTAAATCACACTCATGAGACCTTCTTCATGAGTGTGACTTATAACTCACACCCCTGACAATTCTTCACCACTATAACGTAACCAGTCACACTCGTGAAGAAGATCTCGTTGTTATATAAGCTTTAAATATATCTAATTAACATATGTATACTAATTCATTTTTTATTACAAATATAAATGTTGCTATGATGTGGATTTGACTGATGAAACAGGGACTATCACAGTTTCTATTTTTGGCGAACTTGCTAAAAAAACTTTTGAAGTTTACTGCAATTGAAGCTTTGCACTATTACCACTAGGTTATTCTTTTTTGGCTTATTACAGATGTGATTTAATATAACGACAATTATAATATCTTTATTATATGGCTGACAATTAACATTTTTGCCTTCCCATAATAAGAATACGGAACTTCCTCTAGAAAAAGTGTACGTAGAGTTGAAAAGCAAGAAATTTCTTTTTCATATCAAATCTGTACACATTCACTCACCAGATGAAAGACAATGGTTCACTATTATGTATTACCATGAAATTGATGATGATGAATTAAAAAAGGCTTCAGCTTCACTTAGAAAAGATAATCAAATTTCAACTAACACTGCTAACATTACACCACCTATTTTAGGTATTTGTCATTATTTATTCATTCAATTTGTATTTTGTCATTATTTATTAATTCAATTTTTAGGTTTTGATCTTTATCAAAATATGTAAACTTCTTTTTAGCGTTAATTATATTATCATCTTTATTTATCTATCTAGCTTTTTTATCCAAAAAAACAATGTGTCCTTGTATATTCCGTAGCTAATGTACTTTGTTTTTTAATTTTTTAGAAGATATTCTTGAATCTTTTTCAATAGTCAAACAATGTCTTCATTAAAAATTCAGCGACAATGAACCCATGACATAGTTAAATGCAGATGTTAATGATAATAACAAAAAACCTAAATTGTCATAGACTCTTTTTCTTAGAGCAAAATAAGCATGTAACTTGTGTACTTTTTCTATTTTAATTTCTTGTTGTCTTAAACTTCAAAACTGTGCATATCCGCATTATGGTTTTTTGCTGTTAAATCACAACCATCAACATTTTGTTACTTGGATCATAAGCGTTAATTACTTGTGGCATATAACAATTGTCTTTATTAAACTCACGCAAATTCATAAACTAATTATTCAAAATTCGTTGACATCTCAACTTTTTTTTTTGTACATTTTTTTTTAAAGAAAAAGAATTTTATTAATTCATGGCTCTACAAGAGCATATAAAATGCAGTACAAAGAGCATGTA
>JAOSBK010032899.1:0-10374 GCA_027568895.1 Erythroxylum shatona | reverse complement strand
AAGTTCATATACAAAAACACTCATTTAATTTCATTTTAATATTTCTAATTTTCACTAAAAGTTCGGGGTCCAACATCTTAATTTTTAGTTATTAGTCCATCTTCCATAATTCCTCTATGAATTCCATAAAGAATAGTTCAAACAAGTTGGTGGGTTAGTTACCTAATAATTTTATTCATAACATTTGGGGTAAGCTTAATAACTTGAGCATTAATATTTGAAATGATACAAGGCTTAACGCCAACCATATAGTCTTTTATATTTTTATTAAAAAGGCAAAGATTAGTTGGGGAAATAGAATGGTATACATAATAAAGGTTCTTGACTATGTTGAATAAATTATTTGAAAATTTTCTCATTTTTTGAACAATTGAAAGGCTTTGTTAGGCATGGTATCCCATTATTTGAAAATTTTCTCATTTTTTGAACAATTGAAGGGCTTTGTTAGGCATGATACCCCATTTTCCATAGTGCCTATGATTCAATCCCAACATCTTTGCATGTCTGTTTGAGGAAAAACTTGATAGAACATGAAGAACAATTCCAACTTTATTGGTTTCTTGGTCTTTATATGGCTAAATAAGAGTTCTAGTCCTCTATAACCACCTTTATGTTCTCCACGACTTCACTTTTACCATTTTATCTTTTATCCCCTACTCTCTAGGAATTTGGTCATATTAGTTAGCAAATAATAACTTAAGATATCAACTATAAATATCAAAGTAATGGTTTTGATTTAGGATGTCTAGAATTGCTATTTAAATTTTAATTGGAGATTTTCCCTCTCAATTAAACTAATTTATTGTTTATGTTTATGTTAAGATTTTGAAACTCCTACAGCCAACAAAAATTCTTATCTTCACTATATCTTCTTATTCCTATCATTTTGGTAACATAATAGTTTAATCCATAATGGCTTCAACATATTCTTCCATCCACCTGCCTGAAACATAAAATTCCCTCAACAACCTATCAAATGCACAAAATACCAACCCTCATTTGCCAACAATATAACTCGTTTCTATTAGAAATATAATGAACACTATATTGCTGATGTGATAGTCTTAAAAGCCTAAGTCAGTGATGTTCCTCCTACCCCATTACTCACGCACTAATTATATTCTTAGAGCAACCAATAAAGGCAAGAAGAATGAAATTCCTTTGAGTTCTTATAAGCCACAATAATCTACTTGGTAAAATGCAGAAGAAGAAGATGTAGATAGTTCATGGTGGCAATAAAGTTAGACTTTACATCCACATATAAAAAAGGAATTCCTAATATTTGAATATAGCGACCCCCTTAGGTGGATCTTCAAAAAGGAGAAATATTTTTACTTCTACGAAACCCTGAATGAACTAAAAGTTGATATTGTTGCTATTTACCTTGAATGAGATATGTTGGATTTAGTTTTATGGATTAATAATGAATGAACTCTAATTTTTGGGACAAACATTTTTTTGGTAAATCAGAAGAATTTTATAAATAATAAAGCTATTATGTATATAACATAAGATACCTGAACATTATCCTTAGGCTACTAAAAGGGGTCACAGGATTTAACCTCCTATTTGCTTACATAAAAAAAGCCACCATACTCTAATCTACTTTCCTATCAAGTGGCATTTCATAGGTAAAATCTCAATCTATTAACCTCAGTATACCACTAGCAATAATCAAAAGCAAAAACAAGCACCATAATTAAAACTCAAAGTAAGCTTCCAGCCAAAACCATATGAGTTGAGCTCAGTCCTCTTCATATTTTGTTGACTGTCCTCCTCATGGAAGGAGCCTTCTTAGGTTGTGCATAATCCGTGTATTAATTCTAGTAGTTTCCACTGAGGGATTGCCATTGACTCACTCCATGTTGGCTATACAAATTAAGACAAGCATTTCCTTGGAGCTGATTCCCCTTTGTTTTTATACTGACATGAGAGTTGATACTCATCCTTGGTCTACCTGAAAAGCAAGAACCTGCAGAAAAGTCCCACCCTTACCTTCTCTCAGTGTTTGAGCTAAGATGTTCCATAAATTGGAAGATCACTCTAGGGTTTAGTCGCTCCACATCCAAGGCTTCATCTTTGAAGGTTCTAGCATTCCTTTCCCTCCATATGGTATAGACTATAACAGAAAGAAGGGTGGTGAAAATGTTTGTGTCACAGGTTTGGGTATTTCTTGGTTGGTTAAACCAATATGGGATAGTATGAAGGTTTAAAGGAATGGGAAGATGTATTTGGAAGGGTTTTAGGCTATTTACCCACACTGCTTTGGAGAAGGAGCACTGAAAGAACAAGTGTTCAATTGTTTCATTATCCGAATTACACAGAGATTGGTGTATGAAGGTAGAGAAGTTTATCCCGAGTTTTCAATTTTTTAAGAAAGGCGAGCCATAAAATGAAGGAACATTTAGGGCTATTGCTATTGTACTAAACTAGATTGTGCCAAGAAATCTTCTGAATTGAGGGTCTCAAGAAATTGTATGTTGAGCTATTGGTATACTGTTTTGAAGGGCTAGCCATCCATTCCAAACAATCAGGTTTAGAGCTATTAGGAAGGTAATGTAGAAGCTCAAGATTACGTATTGGTTCAACGTTTGTCTCTTGACAACACCACTCATTATTGTTGATTACTTCAGAAACAGTAGTTGTTAGAGGGTTGAACCTTTTATCTCTCTAAGTGTTGAAAAATTCTTCAATATCCCTCTAGGATGCTAAGGATCCTACCATAGAGAGGTAGTATTCCCATTCCCTATCCTAAATTTGAATTGGTTCCCTATTTTATCCCTCACTAGTAAGATCTTTCTCCAGCTTTATGAACTATTATAACTAGGAAGAGCAGTCTATAAAATTTTCCTTGTTAGAGTTATTGTGTGCACCCTCTTAACCTACATTGCTTTTTTATCATGAAACAGGAACCAGGTTCTTTTCCCTAACAAAACATTATTCTAGGTGGATAGATATTTAATACCTAAGCCTCCCTCCCTCTTAATCCTACACAGATCACTCCATTTAACTTTGACATAATATTTAGTAGTGATTTGCCCAGTCCACAAAAAGTTTCTAAGTTTAGAATCTATTTCATTGAGGATGGATAAAGGAAGAATAAATAGAGAAGATGATTCAAAGCCTTTTGTTCTTACCCTTGGAGGTCAAATTAAAAATTTAACTCCAAGGATTGCAATATAGAATGCAACCTTGGGTCGTCTCACTTAATCAGAACCTAATGAAATGGACCTAAGCTAGCTTAAATGTCATGAAATGCAAACTAAAGTAGTAAGGCGAGTTTTGATTCTTTTAGATAACTAAACAAAATTGAATGAAATGTAAGAGAAATGTGTAAAAAGTATTTTTGGATTTTGGGAATAGAAACTTGAAAGTTAAAGATAATAATCAAATGTGATAGAATCCTCTTGAAAAATGAGCTTTGGCCATCATAGTTCGAAATAAATCTAGGTGGGAGTGAAAATCACTAAGTTTCAAATGATAAACCTTAAAGAACTTTTTAAGTCCAAGGTCTTTATCAATGAACTCCATTTCTTAAGACCTTGTTAAATGTCCTTAGTGTTTGTTATGGGTAAATCAATGCAACAAGTTATTTGGGATCTCAAATTAACTTAATATCAAACACAACTATGTAAGATAAAAGAGATTCAATAAGATCACAAATAAACATATACGAAACTTCGTATATTTAAGCTCAAAGTTCTACATCAACAAATCCCAAAAACACAATGAGTATCCAATACTTGATTAAATTCTAATCAAGAATGTTCAACTATAAGTTACAAATCCTAAACCTAGGAATTTATAAATCATAGATAAACATAGATTGAGTCACTCCCTCCCCTTTTTAGCCCATTGAACTCAAGCCATCACTACATCTTTAAGAGGAGGGAGATGCCTAGCCACACATAACTCCAAATGACTTCACAATTGGGAACCCACTGAGAGCATCCATGATAGCAGTCGACGGTGGAAAGGAAGAACAGTGATATGGATGATGGTGTGTGTAGGAGAATTTCAAATGTTCAGAGCATGATGTCTCCTCCAGATGGTATATGATATGTCGGCTCTCTCTACTTAACCTAAAATAGGTAGTTTTTGCAAAAATGGGTCGATGGATTGGGTTACACAGTGGGTAGACTTCCAAAAATGATTCGGGTATTTGAAGGTTTGTCGCGGCAACAGGATGTTTCACTGCAGCGTACTTTTCCCCAAAGGTTTGCTTGAGAGTCTATGGTTTCTTCGCCACAGCGACGTGAACTTCATGCCGTGGTGAACTTTTCTTGAAGGTTTCAGCATGTGGCTCTTCATTCTTCGCCGCAGCGAACTTTTCCCGAAAGGTTTGTTGACTTTTTGAACCATCATCTCTAGCATCCACTCCTTGCTCTAATTCTTGAGTCTCCTGCAATAAACAAATGGTAGTTTGTAGTATCAATTGTTCTTAGAAAATTAATTTAGTGCAATTGCTAATTATTTGTGACAATTTTACTCTCAAACTACATAAAGTAAAGGCAAGCATTCAAGAGTCCAATTAAGCAAAAAATCAAGAAATAAGAGCCAAGAAGTGTAGAAAAAACCATGAAAATGTCACCAATTTAAATAAGAAACTTGGGTTCAATCAGTTATCAAGCAAAGTAAGAAATACAAATAGAGGTTTTAAAGCCTATGATTGAATGTTTGGCTTACTTTAATTAATTGTTAATTAGAAGCCCATATAAACATTTAGAAATGGGCTAGACTTTTGTTTAATTTGATTCATTAAATTAAAACAAAGTTATTAAAGATAAAAGAAGGTGGATTTTTGGTTTTAATGTGCAAATTGTGCAGCTGCACATTTATAATTGGTTTGCTATATTTATGATGGTTTTTAACATATTTTATCATCAGTAAATGAAGTAATGATCTTTTGATTAAATGGTTTAATAGTGGTCTTTTAATGAAAGCATGTAACCTATTAGTATTCATTGGATTAAAGAAGAAAGAGGTGCATTTGATGAACCATCTTCAATCTTTCTTCACCAAAAATCGAAAATGAGATGTAATTTTTAGGTTATTGGTCTAGCCATCTTAAAACAAATGAGAAGAGTCTCATTTATTGGCTTCTTTATGATTGATTAAGGAAAGAGGTGATGCATTGGTTGCACTTCACTTCTTCTTTTAAGACAATAAACGAAACTGAGAGAAGAAAGATAAGGTGTTGTTGAATTTTTATCTCTCTCTCCTATCTTGCATGTGCCAGTCGAAAATTGCATGAGAGGTGTCTCATCTTTAGCTTCATTCTACTAAGGAAAAATCTCTTCAAGTATTTCTTCTCCTTTCCCACCAAAGGATCTTGTTAACCTAGTTGTCCAAGGAGAACAAGTGCTAGATCGGATTAGTCAAGGATACAGTAATAAGAAGAGGATACATCACCTTGGAATGGATACATTGCCGAGAATAGGATAGCGCAGTGAGGAGTCAAAGCTGTAGCGAAGGAGTCGGTAAATAATTTCTATCTTGTTATTATGTAAATTATTTTCCTTATATCATATCATGTATGGCTTGGCATATTGTTTTGGTTATAGTGCCTTCGCTGTAATTTTGATTTATAAAAAGTTTTGAAATCTACCGTTTCATCCAAATATAGCATTCTTATGTTTTCGATCCAACAATTGGTATTAGAAGCCAGATTTCTTATGCATGATTTCGATTACCATATGTGATGCATGAGTTGATAATATTTTTTATGTGCTGCATATTTTTATGTAATAGAAATATATATAGTGTATGTTTTGCTCTTTTGGTTGTCCATAGATTATAAAGTTACCTTGTAAGTTTTCTTCATTTGGGTTGTAACATAGAGGGTGGCCTATCATCGTCCTATTTCCTCCTTGGTTTCATTTGTATGTTTTCTTTGATTATGTAATGTACAAAATCATGTAATGATGAAGATAAAGAAGACATGGATGAAGAAATGAAGAGGTAAAGGTTTCGGTTTTGCTTTTTGTGTGTTGGCTAAATTTTTGTTTTTTAGAAAACAAAGGTGCTGGAATTTTGTTTTAACAAATTTTTTATTGTATGAACATTTTTGTAACGAAGTTTCAGTTTTTACAAGTTTTGGAATTTTTATGTCATATACATAAGTTTCGGATTTGGTGAAAAACAAGTTCAAATTTTTGTTTTCTTTTGGAAAAAAATTCAGTTTTATGAAAATCAAAAGTTTTGTTGGAAAAGAAAAGCCATTACACACTTTTGTTAGGCCTAAAAGCCTTGTAATTGTATTTATGTTTCTAGGATGGACAATCAAAAGTGACTTGTTAGTTAATGAGATGAATGGATAAATGAATGCAAATAATATGTGAT
The DNA here is from genome assembly GCA_027568895.1 of Erythroxylum shatona. Classification (NCBI taxonomy): domain Eukaryota; kingdom Viridiplantae; phylum Streptophyta; class Magnoliopsida; order Malpighiales; family Erythroxylaceae; genus Erythroxylum; species Erythroxylum shatona. Next base: position 4,032 of record JAOSBK010032899.1, on the reverse strand, counting down.
ATTATATGATTGTATGTCATTTAGAAAATTGCCAATTCTAGACTTTGCCATGCATTCGTTATGTATGAGATATATAATGAAACAATATAGGATGGATAATAAATTGCATCTAAACAAGATGATATTTATTAAAACTTAAAGCCCAAAAAGAGCCAAAAGTCTCCATATGATGGCCCATTTGCATGTGGTGAAGTGTTACTTCCCACTGGAGGGCATGAATCCTAGATCTTGCATGGTTTGGGTCTCCTTAAGGATAAGTCCACTCATTGGTAGCAAATGTGACCTCCCACCGAGGCATGGTTTGCAAGTACCTTTAGTGGATGAATCAAATGGTTACACACTCAACATAGTTTATCAATATCCTACCCACCATAGCACTATTGTTAAATGTATGGACGAAATTATGATGCTTCTCAAAAAATTAGGAATGAAGATAATTGCTATTTTTTTAGTGGGAGGGTCCCAGTTTTTCTTTTAATGGATAAGATGGCCCATCGTCACTTAGTCTATTATAGATGAGAAAAATAATAGTCGTATAAAGATTTATTTTTTAAGATTTGTTAGATCTATCATCATGCATATATACATCATGACTTTATACCAAGTTCCATTATTTTGACTAGTATGCTTATTCTTTAATAATTTATATTTTTAAACATAATCACCATAATATGAATCCTCTAACAATGCTCTTGACTCATAACAAATTAGAAAACGAAGACAAATTTAATGAATGGAGACATAACCTCGACATCATTCTCCTATATGAGCGAATTTCATGGGTATTAACTAACAATGAGCCTACACCTTTGGGTGACAAATCAACTTCTGAGCAAGTCCAATAACATGAGCAATGGCAGAATACTAGTAAGACTGCCAAATGCTATATTCTGGCTTCTGTCAGCGAAATGTTGCAAAAGCAAATTACATGCATGAAAACTGTCGATGAAATGTTCCATCACCTACATGAGATGTTTGGTGTGAGGACTAGCTCTGTAAGGGTGAAAGCTATCCAAACCTTTCATAATCTTAGACAAAAACCTGGTGAACTGGTGCAAGATTGCATGCTTAATGTAATCTATACGGTTACTGAGGTTGAGATGCTTGGGGCGAAGATGGATGTGAAAATGCAAATGATTATGATCATCAATAGCTTAAACTCTTCTTTTCAACAGTTTAAGTTAGACTATGATCACAACACCAAGGATTTACACCTAGAGTGAGTTGATGAATACCCTCCAGAGTAAGGAGGAGATATTAAATATCAAGGCTAATAGGCCAGAAGCTAATGTAGCATCTTCTTCTAAGCCCAAGTTAAGGGTAAGAAAAAGAAGAAGGGTCTAATGAAAAAGAAGGCCCAAATAGAGGTCAAGGCCTAACCTATGAAAAAGGAAGACAAAAGGGACACCAAGCAAAAGTGTTTCCACTGTGGTGAGAAGGGCCATTGGAAAAGAAACTGTGCAATCTACCATGAGTGCTTAAAAAGTAAATAAGGTATGGGATTCCTAAGTTTGTTAGGAACTAAAAATGTGGTAGATTCATCTTATTCTTGGATATTAGATTCAGGAGTCACTGACCATGTTTGCAATTCTTTACAGGGGTTCCAATAAAGGAAAAGACTATGTAAAGACTAGTTTTAAGTCAAAATAGCATATAGATCCTACATTTCAACAGAATCAGTAGAAGTAGTTATCTTAGACTTCTTAATGGTTATAGGTTGTATTTGGAGGATGTATATTACATCCCAATGATTGTAAGGAACATAATTTCTATTTTTATTTAATAAAATCTAGTTATTCCTTATATTTTGAAAATGTTGTTTCAATAAATGATAATAAGGATTTTATTTCTAATGCGATAATTAAACAGGGATTTTTTTATAGAACCTATGACAGGCTCACTTAACGCCTCAAAATTATTAAAATTAAGATAATCCAATGACTTTAGCATTAATTCAAAATATCTATGGCACTTAAGAATGGGTCAAATCAATCAAAAAAGACTTGACAGGTTAGTGAAGGATGGGATCCTTATGGGTATGGATAATGATTCATTACCCACCTATGAATCTTGTATTAAAGGAAAAATGACCAAGGCCTCATTTCCTTCCGTAAGAAATAGATCTGAATCCACGTTGGACCTAATACACACTGATGTGTGTAGGCCCATGAACGTACAAGCTAGAGGAGGTTATGAATACTTTATAAGATTTATAAATGATTACTCTAGACAAGGCCATTTGTATTCGATGCATAAAAAGAGTGAGTCCTTTGAAAGGTTTAAAGAATTCAAAGCTGAAGCTGAGAAGTAGTTAGGCAAGCCATTAAAACAACTTCGATCAGATCGAGGTGGTGAGTACTTATTTAGAGAGTTCCAACAATTTCTAATTGACAATGGAATTGTTTCCAACTTATCAACTCCTCAAACACCTTAATAGAATAGTGTAGTAGAGAGGAGTAATAGGACTCTATTGGAAATGGTAAGATTAATGATGTTCTATGCTAGCCTTCCAGAATTGTTCTGGGGATATGTCATACAAACGACAACTTATCTTCTTAACTCTGCTCCATCTAAATCGGTGCCTAAAACATTTAGGGAGTTATGGATTGGCCGAGTGCCTTCATTGTGGCACTTAAGGACTTGGGACTGCCCAGCCCATGTTCTAAATCCTGAATCCACAAAGATGGAACTAAGGTTAGAAGTATGTTTATTTGTAAGATATCTTATAGGTATATAAGGGTACTATTTTTATAGCCCTCAGGACAAGAAGGTATTTGTATCAACAAATACAACCTTCTTAGAGGAAGAGTTTGTGAGAAATCACAAAGGAAGAAGCAAAATAGTACTTAAGGAGTTAGCTATTTCATCTAAACCAAGAGTTAATTTGGATATAGCAGAACAAGATGGAGAAATGTATTCAAGAGTTAAATCAAAAAAGTAGCCTAAACATCAAGTAGTGCCTAGATATAGTGGGAGGGTTGTGAGACAACTAGACAGGTATCTAGGTCTAGGAGAAGACATAATTGATGTTTCGGACCAAGAAGAAACATGCTTCGTTACTTATACACAAGCTATTAATGATGTTGATGCAAAAAAATGGCTCAAGGCAATGGAATCAAAAATAGATTCCATGTACACCAATGAAGTTTGGATCTTTGTAGATCTACCACTAGGTGTAAAAGTCAAAGGGTATAAATGAATCTATAAAAGGAAAAGGGGATCAGATGGAAAGGTAGAGACTTTTGAACCTAGATTGGTAGCTAAGGGCTATACTCAAAAGGAGGGCATAGACTATGAGGAGACTTTTTCTCTGGTTTTCATGCTTAAGTCTATTAGAATTCTTTTGGCCATAACTGTTGGGACCCGATTTTGGAAGCAAACCTCAACCGGAAAAACAGAAAACGGATCGTAAAACAAAATGGCAGAACGAATCAAACGAATCTTAAAACCAAAAGTGGGCTAAATCAAAGGCAAAACACAAATCGGAACGGACGAACCGATCATAACTCGAAGGAATCTGAAACGGAAACATAAGGCGAAACAAAAGAATCGGATAACAAAATGCGGAAACAAAATCGAAAGTGGAATAAAAACTTAACAAAGCGGATCCGACATCCGAAAACAAAGAACAGAGAAGAACGATCACGTTGGAAACCTAAAGACTAACCCAATACGAAACCAGTATAAATTTTTTTCTTTCTTTTTCATTCATTTCATCTTTATTCAATCTTATACAAATCAAAACCATTTGGAAACTCAAAACTCAAATCTTCTTAATCATACATTATCTCAATATCATCTTTAACAAAAATCTTATTCTTATTCCATCTTTGTCATATAACCAATTTTATCAAAAATTGGGCAGCATAACGACTGCATTTTAACAAACCCAAACTTGCAAAGGGTTTAAAATTCACTTCTATATACCAGCTCAATCACACAATCATCAAATTCATCGGACCTCCCGTCCGGAAACTCAGCATAAACAAACACAATCCTATTTCTAAAACACTTCAATAAGTCTCAATCCAC